>APFE030125831.1:0-12715 GCA_000404065.3 Pinus taeda | reverse complement strand
ATTTTTATTTATCATACATTTGTATGAGACTAAGTCAAAAACATTTCATTTATTCCATTTGTAACATAATAACTAAAAACATGCCACTTTTCCATTTCCTTACATGCAACTTTTGAAATTCCTTGCATGCAACCTTTCAAATTCCCTACATGCAACTCTTCAATTCTTTGCATGAAAATAGGCATAGATCAGCGACATCCAATTATCACACTACAATACTATCCCATCCAAAAAAATAACGTTTTTTTCAAACAATTACCATACTTTTACATTTTTCTTCAAACAACTATTATACTATTACATTTGCATGTAAGCATTTCTTCAAACACTTTACATGCAAACTAATATATCAAACTATTTGCATACAAGTAAGAATATATCAACTACAAGAATACTATTACAAATCAATACTATCCCCAACCACAAAAAACATACTCATTGGGGAATATTATCAAACAGTTTGTATGCAATTAATCATTGAACCATTTAAGCATTTCATCAAACACTTTACATGCAAACTAATATAGTGAATGATTTAATGCATATATCCTAAAATGTAGTAGTACAAGTTATGGAAACTGAACCATATGATCAGTGGTATTTTTCCTCACTATGGTTCAAGTTTCAACTTCTGAGATTTCATAGATGAAAAGTTATAAGAAAAATACCAACACAATCATATTTGGTGCACAATTTTAGGAGTATCCAGAAAGCTCGATTTACACTGGTCATATCTCCTACAATATAGCGAATAAATCTCTGAAAAATTTATCACAATATAAGTGGGATTTCCTCTCATTGTGGAAAACAATTTAGCTCTTGAGAGTGCCCATAATAAAAGTTATGACAAAAATATCAGTGTGACATGTTTGAGACCTAATTTTAGGAGCATTCAGAAGGGTCAACTCTCTCTGCTCATATCTCCTAAAATATTGCAACCCAATATCTAAAATGGATACCACATAATTAATGGTATTTACCCTCAATGTGGACGATTTTTCAGCTTTGGAAAGTCTACATAAGAAAAGTTATTGCATAAATGCCAACGTGACCTGTTTAAAGTTGCATTCAGTAAGGTCATCTTCCTTAGATCATAATTCCTAAAGTATTGTGAACCAATATATGAAATTTTTACCACATTATCAGTGGGATTTACCTTCAGTATGGACAAATTTTTTACTTCTAATATTCCACAGAATAAAAGTTATAACAGATATGACATAAAGGTCTAAAAATTTAACCTTTGTTCTTCATTTCACCTATGATAGAGCCCATCGAGGCCAAGTGTTTGAACCATGCCTCTGATACCACCCTATTACAACCTTTGGGGTAAATGTGCATATATAAAAAAACCATAATAGAAACATAAATACAATAAACATATCAGCCATCAAAATCCATATATACATCAGTACATTTAAACATGAAAATGAAGGGAATGAATTTTTTTCATTAATAAATGTAATGAATCAACTGGTGATGGGACTACCACATTCCACCTGACCATAGATTGGCTGAGCCAAGTCTCTCTTTAGCCAATCACCCCCGTGCCATATTCTAATCATGAATGTGGGATCTCATAGAACACATCAATCAAAACTCATCTAGGGCTTCCAGAGGCCACCCACCTCAACCCATTAAACAGTGATTCCACCTCACGGTCGGACATCACCAAAAACCATCATCATATTGGTCTCCATTCAAGCCTTCCAGGGCTTCCAGAGTGTTTTTCCAACCAAGGCTTCTAGAACTAGTAACTCAACTCACAACTTATACAGGGCTTCCAGAGCGTTTTTCCAAACAAGGCTTCCAGGACTAGTAACTCAACCCGCCAAGGGCTTCTAGAGTGTTTCTCCAACCATGGTTTCTAGGACTAGTAACTCAACTAAAGATGTTACAGGGCTTCCAGAGTGTTTTCTCAACCAGGGCTTCCAGGACTAGTAACTCAACCCAAGCTATGTAAAAATCAGAACCAACCAAAACAAAGCAATGAAAGTAAACCCACAATCACCATGGCTATCTAGGAAATGGAAAGGCTAGGAAATCCGTTGTCAATCTTGACCATCCTCCATGTTAATGACAGATCATAACTAAGAAACCACATGCATGTGCCATGCATGCCAAAACTAGTGAAGGACTCATACATGCAACTTGGTACCTACAAGAAAATTTGATGTAGTTGTTGATGTCAATGCTTTCTTGTGCTTTCCTACTCTTCCTTTTTCTTCTTGCTCCAAGAATCCAAGTATGCCACCCCCTCCAAGAGTGCTCCAAGAAAACTCTAAGTAACTAAGAGTATGAGAGAGAGAGAGAGAGAGAGAGTAATGAGAGAGCTCCAAAACTGATTTGACCAAGTCTTGCCCACTTATCCTCATAAGACTTTTTATTAATGAGGCCTCTATTTTCTTCATTTTCCATTATTTTCCTTCAATTTCCTCCTCACATGCAAAATGTGAACTTTCACCTTCCTTTTCTCCTAATTTTCACTATTTTCATAAATAAATGTGCCAAAATACCTTTTTGCCTCTTTAATACCTTAGCCATTTCCTTTACCAATTTCCATAGCCATAAAAAACCAAATGAACACCCCCTAGGATGTCTTTCCCACCATTCATCTTGGAATACAGGTCCCAGTCGTCCGTGGTATTTATATATTTTTACATGGAATTTTCACCAAGGTTGTTACATAAATACTAAACTATAGGTCCTAAAATAGAGTATTACAAAAAATAGCTAAGGAGGTTTAAATGAACTTCCTCAAATTATGTGAAAATAAAACTAAAATAAAAATAAACTAAGTGACTAAATCGTTTGTACTTGATCTCTAAGATTGCAAATATATGTCACAAGCTTTAGCTGAATTGGTTGGTCGATCGCAGATTATAACTGCGCAATAAATATAGCATCTGTTAGTGCTGGCACCATATTTTTGTTGAGTTTGTTAAGCACCTCAAAGTCATCCACTGACTGTATGGTTTCACTAAAACTACCATTATGCTTCCCAATTCAGCCCGCTTAACTGTCTGATCACCTCCTCCTCTTCCTGCACTGCTTGCTTCCACTGTTGCTCTAGCTGTTTCACATTTAGAATAAATCTTGGTAAACATTCTGTAACCAGGTTGGTGCCATGCATATTTTCGTTGATGGTTTCAATTATGTTTTTTACTATTGTCACTGCTATCATTTTTTCCCTTCCTACTTGCTTCAACTGAGAATCCCAATCTGTGAAAGGGATGTGTTTGTGAGATTCCTCTAGTTTTGGCAGATCAACCTTTCTCCCATCCTCTGATTCTTGAAAGGTGATAGAGTCAGAAATCCTTTTAAGGATTTCATCATACTCAAGTCTCATGTCAACAACTTGGATTGTTAGCTTATCATTCATTTCGTAGTAAGGACTTATTTGAGAAATCTTCTGGAAAAGTACTTCCTTCTGATGAATTAGTTGGGAGTTAAGATTGAGCGCTTCCTTTATGAACTCATCGATTGGTGGTTTATCCTTAAACTTATTTTTTATATCTTGTATCTGCGCATCTCTTTCTGCTAGGTTGGCCTGATGTTGGGTTCACTTTTTTTCAAATTCCTACTAGAGATGGGCTACTTGTAATTCCACTTGTTAATTGGATTTTTCCTAAGCTAATTGTTGTTCTAACAGCATAATTCTTTGTTCTTTTTCCTTAAGCAGTATTTGGACCTTTGTCACTTTGTCAATATTTTTTGTGGCATAAGCTTCTGTTTATTGTGACAATTTTGTGATATTTTCAGATGGGTCCATTGGCGAGTCCTTCCAAAAGATGTCCATTGGTTCATTTTCAGAAGTTGTAACAGCTACAACATCTAGGTTTATTTTCTTCCTCTGTCTCTTGAATACAACTTTGTGGGTGGGAATATAAAATACATCTAGTGTAGGTATTCTTAAACTCTCAAAACAATTTTTGAAGCATGCGTAATAGGAATGATTTCAACATTTTGAGTGTCCTTAACTCCTTCCTCTACCGTTTCCAGATTTGACTTGTGTTGGATTTGTTTAGGAGTTTGTATCTTAGATGTTTGCTCAGGGTTTGAATCTGTGTGAAGCTTCTTGTTGACATGTTTCCATTCCTATTCCAAGTCAATAATTGGGCTCTTTCTTGACTGAGTTGATGCAAAGACAATTTCTTCTTGTTTCTTTGTTGAAGTTTTCTCGATTGTTTCCTTTGTAGTTCCAGTTGTGTCCTTTCCAGACTCATTATTTGTATGTCCTCCTCCATTTTCATATTGTTGCTATGATTGCTCTGACTCGTGCGTAGATCTCTATTGGGTTTATTCTTCAGAGTGTTCTTTGGAGCTGTCATCCAAGTTTATGCTGGGAGTTCGCTCCCTTATTGGTTCTATCTACAATAGGTCTAATGGGACCTTACATAATCTTTTCTCCCTATATACATGGAAAGCTCTAAGATCATCTGGTGTAAAAAGTGTCGATGCTAAATGCAACACTTGTGAGTATGTTTCTGCTTGTAGGAAGAGGTCATCAAAGGGGTCCCCTTCATGGGTGAATGTTTTTACTTTCACCATACTAATAAACGTCTTAACAGTGTCGCTCGAGTCATACTGCCTTCCCAGAAATGTAGCTAATTTCAGAGATTTAATAATCTCTGCTTGTTTGCATGCATGTCCAAAATCATGTTACAGAAATGCACCGCATTGTAACAGAAATGTAGGCCAAATGGCCTTCTTTATTCGTTCAGTCCTTTGCTTAATCCACCTTCCCTTACTATTTGGTAAGCTATTTCTCTGGCCAATAATTTTTCGGGGACGTAATATGGGAGAACATGCGGTGAAGAAATGCTCCCCAATACTTTGATATAGGTGAATGTCTCCTCCCTAAACCATCTGGCTACTGGCAAGATATCCACTTCGGCCTCTTTAGAAAACCTAGGGGCGGTTCTATTATATATTTCTTTATGGATGGGTAGCATGAATCCTTGACAAATTTTGTAAAAATGGGGGTGAAGCTGAGATTCCCACAATGTCTTATGGTACACATGGATAGGAAGTGGGTCTTGAACATCCACTTCCATCCCATAATGGAAAATTTAGAATTAAAACAAATTGCATCCATTACAAAAGCACTCATAAAAGATGGGGGATAAACCCTTAAAGAGGGACTTCTTTTTCTCCTATATTCCATAATGGCCTATGCTAAATTATCTGAGAAAATTTGAGTCCAGCTCATTATCATTACATTCACGGCTGCATCTATTAATGGGAGCCATTCCGGGGAAAACTTGGTGTTGTCGGGTTTACCGAACAATATACATAGCATTTTTGCTATGAAACTAGAAGGGGAAGAAATGGATGCCATGGAGTACATACCCGTTTTATCCTGTTTGAGCTTGCCTTCGTTTTTTGTCCAAGTTTGGGTGATGTCTACTGGGTCTTTATTCTCCTTGGAAATTTTCTCAAGGAACTATTTGTTGTAGAGCTTTTGCGGCTCTGGTAACTGGTACATGATTCGTAGGCTATCTGCTGAAAAATACCCCATGACCTCTTGCCTGTGATTCCTGAATGTTTAGTCTGCAATTTCTGCCTCATCAATTACCCACTTGAGCATGTCAGCATATGGGATTAGATTTGGTCGTGCTGCGCAGTGTAGGAAAGAGCATGTTGTCTCAAAATAGGAGGCATCAGATGACTCCTGGGAATTCGCCATGCCCTTGGGTGCTCTTCTTCTAATATGTTGTACATAGCCTCCCAAGTTGTAGTTCCTCCATCTTTGCTACATGTAGTATCGGAGAAAAGAGGAATCATTTCTGATTTCTCGGACGCAGCTGCCTTGCCCTTCTTTCTTGTTGTTTCCAACAATGCTCCCTGTAGATTTTTCCTGAGATGAAGCAAAGAGGAAGTTATTGAATAAACAAAAGTAAGAATGAAAATGAGAATGAATGATACCGATATCCTGAAAAAGGTGACAAGCAAGGATTTTTAATTAAACACAGATGAAAATATATCGTATCACGTCGAGCCGCTTTTTATCATAAATTCCATTAACCTATATTAAATAGCCACTCATAGTCCCTTATCGCTGCCTTTATTGCTCATTAATGTATCACATCGCAAAATGGGAAGGATGGCTTTAAAGGTGGTGGACTTAAGTTGCGAGAATGCGGATTTTGCGATTGCGATGCAATGTCGCAAGTTAAATTTCGCATGTTTGATTGTGTGCTTTCTAAAAGTTCCTTAAGTTCCTGTGGGATGTGAGATGCGGGATAAGTGGTGTGTTCTTTATTATTTAAAGCTATTTACCTTATAAAGTGCTTGTCATCATGTGATGAACTTTAATCATCATTTTATGATATTGGGTTCTATCGGGTCTACTCTTTTATCGCATTTCACAACATCGTGCAGTTTGTAAGATTTCAAACCTTTCTTAAGTGTTCCAACATGATGCGATAAGGTTGATCGTCTCATCGCAATATCGCATTTCGCAAGTTTCAACATGCTTTGTGAAAGTGCGCCCTTTATGAATGACGATATGCGATACAGACATTATTTTAATAGGAAATTCCTTAGGTCTTTTTTTTTTTAATAAAAAGCCTAATGATATTTAAGTTAAGCGCAGTGATTCTTTTAATCGCTTTACGCAAATTTTTCTTGTTAATAAGGCTTTTGACTCACTTGGTCGAGCCATATGTGAAAAGGAGAGGATTGCTAGCTTTCAAAGGGTTTTGACTCGATATTTTTCTTTATTCAAAAAATCTTAAAATAAAGTGTCTAAGTGCTAAATTTCTTTTTCAAGGATTTTATCATGGGTCCCCATTTATTAATAGAATATGATCTATTATACCAATAAATGGGGGTTTGTTGAATAGCACAACAATAAGCGATTTGCTGGAAGAACTAGTTATCTCTGACAGGTTTTTGAAATTTCTAAAATCTTCCAAAATAAAGGTAGTTCAAAAAAATAAAAATACATGAATTACAGGATAAGTAACATTTCTCTGAATAAAAAACAAAATCTACTTAATTACCATCCATTTGATTATCCTCTTCAATATGAAAATTGCTTTGTCTACATCATTCATTACTTGGTTTTAAAGATAAAAACAGGGGACTCGTGCAAATTAGCTTTTAGATGTACTCAGTTGTCATAGGTAGAGCCTCTACTGCCAGCAGGCGTCCATAGCCTCAACAGGGTTACTTTTTAACCAACAATGATTCAATATCCCATCTAGGTAAGAGTGCAATTTTTAAAGATAAATTCAGATTCATATACTTACTTTCTTTCTCATTTTTTTCTAAACAATTCCTTTTTCTTAAAATTTTTCATTTTCTTCTTAAAGGTCATTATCTTGGTTTGGTGGCCAAATTTGACAATGCCATTCACTAGTTGTAGCTTTAACTGAACAAGTTGGCTCATGATGAGATCCCTTGTCTTTTAATTAACATAATCTCAAGCCATTACCCTATTTTGGTATGCAATATTGGTAATGTTAGCTTGTTACTTCCCTATGATCATGGTAAGTCGTCTCTTGATGAGACGTCTCATCCTTTAAGTTTAAGCATATTTTAGAATTACACTCTAAAAAGTGAAAGCTCACTAGATGGGGAGAATCATTGACTCCTTAAGAGTTTCTGGATGACAATTATAGAGTTAAAGATGCTTCTTTGTAAAGAGTCCTTGCTTTGTTATAGATACTTTTCTTAACTGATGGTAGAACAAAGGTTATTTTACAAAGTTGAGTTTACCAAAGGACAACTGATTTTGGTAGATGACAAGAAATTTTAGAGAGATAGAACTTAGCTTATGTTTCAAATGTAAAAATTATCTTCTTAACAATCTCTACTTATACAAGCGAAAAGTCAAAATATAAAATAGACTATTTACAATAGCCAAAAGTAAATGCTACTTCAACTTTTATTTTCCTAAAAGGTAAAAGTAGTAATATACAATGAATAGAAAAGATTATCTTCTATGAAAAATATTTTTTCAAAGTCTACCCATTAATAGGTATAGAATGTGTCTTGCCTGATAAATCTTGCAATAAAATGGTTGATGGGCTTATTTGTTCGACAATCTGAAATGAGACAAGCCACATTCTTTGGAATTTGGTATGCTTACCTTTTTCCTCATGTGCTTTATCCCATTTCAATACCAGGTCTATGAGCTGAAAGGATTTTGAGCTTACAGAATTTGCATCAAATGAAGATTTGACTAACTATTGATGATGTGCATGTGTGATTTTGGCCTTCTCCCTTTCTTCTTCGAGCTTAAGAATTTGTGATTATATTACTTGCATAGAAGAGGAAGGGGTTTTTTCCATAAATTGAACTAGGGCTAGATACGGAATAACTACATTTGTAGGGAGGACAACTTCTTTCCCATAGACCAAATTAAAAGGAGAAGTACCTATTGAGGCCTTCTGCATTATTCAATATGCCCATAGAGCAAATATTAAAGATTTGTGCCATTTTTTCTGACCTTGATCAACGGTTTGTTTGATGATTCTTATGAAATTTTTGTTTGTAGACTCAGCCAAATCATTTCATTGAGGAAAATATTTAGTAGAGTCTTTAAGTTTAAGCCTCTTTTAAGAGAAAATTCTGTCATAGCATTAGCTATAAAATAAGATGCATTATCAAACATGAGGGAAGATGGCAGACAAAATCTGGTAATAATAAACTGATCAATAAATTCAATGATGTTTTCTGAATTGGCTACCTTAAGTGGAATTTCTTCCACACAATTTGTGAAGTAATTAGTTGCTATAAGGATATATTTATGCTGCTCTGAAGAGTGAGGAACAATCTCACATATTATGTCAAGTCCGCATTGTTCAAATGGTTGTTCAATGTTGACTGGCTACAATGGTAATGTGGATCTCCTCTGTCTCCCAGCAGTTGCTTGACAAACTTTACATTTCCTTACATAATCATGTGCATGTTTAAATAAGGTTGGACAATAATAACCAAAATGAATGATTTTATGTGTAGTTGTGTCCCCTCCAACATGTCCACCAGTCAGTCCATCATGGACTTCTTGCAAAACCTTTTCTACCTCAGGTTTTTCAAGACATCTAAGCAAAACAGAATCATAATTTATTCTAAACAATAGATTATTGATGATTTGATATTGTCTAGATTTTAATCTCAAAGCCATTTTTCTTTTGTGACTTAGTTGCGTAGGGGCATACCCATTTTTCAAATAAAAGATGATAGCAACATATTTGGATTCAGTGTCATTGATGATTAGCTCATATACTTGTATATCATCACTTGAATATTATAGTGCTGGTAAGTTGGATGCTCCTACTAACATTATGCAAAAACCTTGACCTTTTACAATTTTGGTTGGTCTAATCTCAATGTCATATTCTTGCAGTGTTGTTACCCAATTTTCCCTTTTATCACCTACATCTCTTTGTATTAATAAATTTCTTACTGTTGAGAACGAGACTACTATCTTGGTGTGAGTTTTGAGGAGAAAGGCTCTGAAATTCTTTATTGATTTGAAAAAAAACGAAAACTTGTTTTTCAACATCTGTATAGTTTAATTCATCCCCCTGCAAATTGGAGCTAAAGAAAGAAATTGGTGCTTCAGTTTTGTCATCATTGTCCTGCGTTAATATAGCTGCATATGATTTCTCGGAAGCAAAGATATATAAAATGAAATGACTAGAAAAATTTGTGGTTGTTACTGAGGGATAATTTATGATTGGTTGTTTAATCAGATCAAAGGCTTCATGCTCAGTATGTCCCCATTTAAAAAGATATTTTTTCTTAATCATAGATTGGAGAGGTAAAACTATTCGCGACAAGTCAGGTTCAAATATGTTGACAAAATTTATCTGACCTAGGAAAGATTACATGGATTTCTTGTTATGAGGTAAAGGGATTCCAGAAATTTCTCTTATCATATCAAGATCAATGTGAATTCTTTCTTTGGATACAATAAATCCAAGGAGATTTCCTTCACTTAAAGCAAATAAATATTTCTTGGGATTGAGAGAAATTCGATACCTCTGACAAAACTCAAATATTTGTTTTAAATCCTTTAAATTATTACCACACATTTTTGAGTACATAGTTATATCATCTAAATAGATTACCACTGATTTATTAACCAAGCCTTTGAAATCTATGTCCATGGCTCTTTGAAATGTGGCACCAACATTGATTAACCCAAATGACATCTTTTGATAGGCATAGGTGCCCCATTTGGTTCAAAACATAGTCTTTAGCCGGTCATCTGGATGTACTAGAATCTGATTGTAACCTAAGAATCCATCTAGAAAAGACATTAGTTTTAAGCCTGCAACTGATTGCAGTATCTGTTCCATAGGAGGTAATGGGAAATTTTCCTTCTGACAAGCTTTGTTGAGATTGTGAAAGTCTATACATATCTGAACATCACCATTCTTTTTTCTGACGGGAACAAGGCTAGAAACGCACATTGAGTGCCTCACAGGAAATATAATTTTGGCTTTGAGCAGCTTATTCAATTTAGATTTGATCTGATTTTCTAAATTTGGATGGATCTTTCTTAGCTTTTGCTCCATGGGTTTTTCATCAGATATCATGGGGATGGTATGTTGAATTACGAAAGTGTCATATATCTTAAGGTCTTCATAGTTCCAAGAAAAGACATTCTTGTATTTCTTCAACAAATGAATGAAGGTTAATTTTTCATCTGGTTTAAGACCAAGTCCTAGATTAATATTCTTTGGCTTAAGGTCAGTACCAAGATTAACTAATTCAAACCTCAAAGTTGAACTTTGGAGTTTTGAGTTAGTGGGATTTTTGAATCTGTCCTTGAGATCATATAATTCCTCTAGCTTAACCACAGACTTAGGTATGGAATTCATAGTATTTTCTTTCTTAAGCTGGGAGTCATGTTGATATTCATCTATTATCTAATCATCATAAGAACCTTCAGATGTTAGAAAACTTATGATATCTGAATCATTATTAAAGACTCGCCAATTGGTAATATTATCAGGAATAGAAGGCCTAAAAAAAAATTCAATAGAAAAGTGATTTGAGCTATAATCTCCTGGTGGAATGAGCTTGGATGCAACATTAGCCAAAATATCGGCACTTGCATTTTGGAGTCTTGGGATAAGGTAAACATTAAACGCTGTAAAGTGAGAAGTGAGGTCCTGGAATATGATTGATAATGTTTCAAATGTCAAAACAAACAATTTATAGTATTTCTTATATGTTTTATCACAATTTTTGAATCTCCAAACACTTGAATATGTTTGATATTAAGGGCAATGGATTTATACAGACCTTGAACCAATGCTTCATATTCGACAGTGTTGTTTGTGCATTCAAATTCAAGCCTGCATGCTAACATAGTTTTTTCTCCTTCTGGGCTAACTAATATGCATCCTACTCTGGCTCCATCGTTAGATTTGGATCCATCAAAAAATAATTTCCAAAATAAAGAGCTAACTATAGGTTTATCTACAAAATTTATACACTTGGAAGAATTTGTTTGAGAATAATTTTCAACTTGAGATATAAAAAAAATTTCCAAGAAGGGTGAAGTATTTACATTAAAATTTCCTAGAAATGATTCAATTGAGTAGTTTCTGATGATATTGCTGTTATATGTGTCTGGCTCATTCTCTCCCTCTAATTCTGTAATGATATACTTTTGATGTTTTTCATGGTCAACCCTTATCTGATTTGGCTTACCATTAAAGGGAAGCCACATGTGGGACCAGTCAGTTGCAAAATAACCATGAATATTTTCTGACCAATCTCTACTAAGGTTTAAGCCATAAAACTTGGGGATATCAGCCACAAGAATGTCAATGACTTGACACACTTTCAGGTTTGATGATACGCTAATAGTGACTTGATTGAGTTCTCCTATAACTTCGAGTTGGGATTAGTCTAACTGCACAATGCGAACAACAGATATTTGGGGCTCCACATTTAATTTTGCATAAATTGTTCTTGGTAAGATGTTGGATGAAGCTCCAGAATAGACTAAACAATTATGTAGATTCTTGTTGAAAACCTCAAAATTTAAAATAAATGGAGGAGTATGGGATTTGGATCTTCCTCCTATTAGAGAGATATCAGTAGGACTGATTCTGTCTAATGAGGTATTAGGAGGCCTTCCCATTTCTTGGGCAGCTTGCGAGATTACAGTGGCGGGAAGCAAGGAAGTAGGGACTGCTTTTAGATCTTTGAAAAATATCTTCTGTTGATGTTTTAACTTGCTAAGCTCATGGAATGTGATATTTGACCTAGTCTTTTTCATATGTTCTACTATGTTGTATTCCATTTCATCAGAGACTAGTAGGGTTTTAGTTGAAGGTGAAGAATTTGTTTGAGGAGCGGTTTGAGTGGATTTAGACGAATATTTCTTACCTATTTCTTTGCCTTTGGGATTCAAAGTTGATACCTTCTGCTTTGGATTTGTTTGTGGAAAATCAACAAGGATTCTACTCAATAGGTAGTGCTTCTTGTGCTTCTTCATTAGGAAGGATAAAATTCCACATTCCTTGTAACTCGACTACTTCTTCATCATCTGTTTGTTCTTCAGTTGTTGATACTTCTTCTTCCTCCACATTTGATTCAACATTTGATATGGTGCTTGGAGGCTTAGTATCAGAGGAGGGATTTCTTTTGTATGGTCTGAAAGATTTCTTTGAGGAAGTCTCTACTACCTGTTCCTTGATATCAACCATTTCATTGGACATTGTTTTAAGGAAATTTTGTA
>APFE030125827.1:0-30453 GCA_000404065.3 Pinus taeda | reverse complement strand
GCCAGAGGAAATGGCTAACTAATTTTTTTTATATTATGTGTAGGTCGAACCGAAAGGGGAGTTCTTGTTTGAACCCCTGGGTGTACTCAATAAGGGAGAAGTAATGTTGTGGAGATGATTTATCACCCAAATTAAAGTGAAATGGAAGCAATTTGGGCCAGAGGAGGCCACTTGGGAGGATGAACATGTTATCAGGGAGGATTTTCCAAATCTACTTGCAGTAGAGAAACGTTGGGATGATGTTTAATATTAGGGGTGGGGAATATGTGATGTCCCAAGTAATTGTAAACATTTAATTACTACAGTTAAACAAACTAGATATTATTATTATAAGTTTATATATTTATTATTTTGATTAAGATATGCATGAAGTGAATGTCTTGATGATGACAATCATGCAATTCTCACATGTCATGTAGTTAAGGTAGGCGGTTACCTATCCCTAACTACTTCCTTGAAGATTTAATCTCAAGGAAGAGATCAAGAGGATATATGTACCTGAGATCAAGAAACGAAATAAAACTGATGATACTGTGTTGCTATGTTAGACGGGTTCATAAAGCTAAGTCTAGTTAAGGCCAAATAATTGTGGCATGTTAAGACTCTTTGTCTTAAAGGAAACATCCTTCATGTGAGGAACAACTCGGGAGGAGACTCAGGTTGGAAAGTTGATCTCAAGGTTGTGAAGAAATTCGGCAAGTTATAGTCAAACTGGGACTATGTAGTCGATAGTAATTGATACAAAAATTAGATAAGTATTTAGTTCTTTTTGAAAGTTAAATGTACTATTGAATTAAAGACATGTATCCTTTTGGAAAAGGTTAAATGTACTATTGAATTAAAGACATGTACCCTTTGGGTGAGAGGGGCCCTCCATCAATCAAAGGATTAGTGAACACGCAGCTGACCTTAAGCATAGGAGATCAAAGTCTTCGGCTTTAGCTCAGCATGCGGAAAAAGCCAATCATCATGTTTCTATTGAAGAGGCTAGTGTCATTGCTAGGGTTTCTGAGTTCCATCATCGGAAATTTAGGGAAGCTCTAGAAATTGAAAAGAGGCCGAGCAATCTCAATAGAGAGGATGGTTGGAAAATCAATAGATGTTGCGTACCAGCTCTCTCTTCCTAGTCAGTTCCTTCCTTTCTGCCCCTCCTCCCCTCTCCTCGTTTCTAGTCTCTTCAGTTTATAATTAGTTAATAATTTGTTTTTTAACGTAATATTTATTATATTATTATTATTAGATTTTTATTTTTCTTAGTTAGGTTTTATTTATTTTAATTTTTTACTTTAATTTTTAATTTTATTTTATTTTATTATATATATACTAGTATATATATATAACCAACTTTAAACTCTTAAATAATTATTCAATGTGGTTTTTCTTCCTTATTTGTTTTTGCTATGTTTTATCAATTTTTTGTTAATGACTCTATTTATAGTTAATTACACATTCTATTCTAATAGTTATAGTTTCTATGTATTTATTTAATTGTTAATCCCCTTTTAACAACCAATTAACTTAAAGTATTTATATATTTATTTAGTCCCTTATTACAACTAACTTCCTATTAAATTAAATTATTTATATTATTTATATATTTATTTTCGAGGTTAGGACCCTAGTCTATTTTAGCCATTGGCCTAGCTAGTCGTTGGAGACTCTTCTCATGCTATTTAACATGCAAAGCTGGATCTGGTTCATCAACTTGTCGTGATGATGAACCACACTGGCTAGTTCCAAACACGTCGACAAATGATAGATCTTGTGATTTACGCCGAAAAATCTTACATAAACTTGATATGGATCATAGAAGCCTCAATTCAACAAGGTTAAACGTGTTAATTGAGTAAAGGCCTAATTATTACTAATAAATGTATATAATCACAATGCAATTATCTAACAAAAATTAGTCTAACCAAGGAAATTCTAAATAAACAAATAAGATCTGTAATCAGATTAGCAATCATCCTTTAGGAGAATCCACTTCCTAAGGATATACAATATACATAACTCCTCAAAAAGCACTAAACCAGTAAGCAAGAAACTCTTAAAAATCATCAAAATGGGTATAGACACATTCAAATGGAGAGGGTTACTATTCTGGAAAAAGAAATAAATAAATACTACTTACAGACAACCCAGATACAAGAAAAGAAGGTATAGATCATGACCTTTTTAATGATTTTTCAGTTAAGAAAATGCAAGCAATGAACATCAATTTAAACCCTACTGAAAAATAAAGCCTACCGAATTATACTGAACTGAAATCGAGAAAAAACTTCCTCTTTAAGGAAAAGAGAGAACCAGAGATGGGAGCAAGGTAAAATGCACGAGCTTTATTCTTAAAGAATGCCATTCAGAAAACAATTGAATTTCAAACTCAAGAACTTTAACCCCAAACGACCATGGGTTATCTGGGTAAAATATACCAAGCCTCTACTATGAAATTATCAGAGATTTATAGTAAATTAATAAGCATTGTTCATGTTGGGATGTGGGTAGAAACCCCAAAATTGTATGCATATACAAATACTGAAACAAGATGGTATGAAACATATAAACAAATTCAAGACCACAATAATTGAATGTGAGTAAAGGACTAATGCTTTCTTTAAACAGAGAAGGAAATCCAGTTCAGATGAACATCATAGAGCTATGTGAAAATAGTAGAATTGCGCAAAGGTAGAATCCATTTCCATAAATGCACAAACCTTGTAACTTTCAAAATATAAGGCACAAAAATTCATAGTAACAGAGCTCTGTATCTAACTATAAAACTCAGAATGCGAATTCACCTTCTTCTGATTGGTATAAGTTAAATATGATTTACCTTACAAGGGGAAGGTACAAACCCAAACCAAGTTGCACACCCATAATCCTTTAAATTGGAAATGAGAACACTATGCCTAGAACAAAACGGAAAACTATAGCCACATAGTGTTTTTATATACAAGAAGATATATGTCTTAGAGTAATATAACTAAATAGCAACTTATGAAGCTAGCAAGACAAAACCGATAACTCTCTATGACTCTGAATCTCTTCAACCCAAGATTTCATGGGACAACCCTTCACATTACGCAATGGCTAGTTGTTAAAGTAAGTATGAAACCCTTGGACATTGATAAGGAGTTAAGGCCATGTTTCCGTGAAAGCATACTCATGTAGTATGAAACCCTCCAATGGAACCTAACAATCCAAATGAAAAACTTATTAAAGAAACAAATTAATGGTTCCATTGAAGTGCAATATTGCAAGTATACAGAAAACTGATTACCTCGGCTAGATTGTTGCGACACGATGACTCCTTTTGAGCGGTAAGTGCCAGAATAATCTCTACAAACCTAACAATTAGGCATACAATCATGGTAGAGCTATGAAGGAGTAGAAAGATCTTTGTCACAAATACAGAGAGGCAGAAGTAAAAATTGCGTGAAACCCTGAAGCCATGGGCCAAAACTAGAAGGCTCTTCTTGATAAAAAGGGAAATTCCAAAACCACTCAGCAAGGAAAATGTCAAAAGAGTTAAGGTTTCAATCAACGACATCCGATGGAGTTGCCTTATGGAGGACCATGGATGAGGAGACCTTCCCAAGAAGGTGCCCAACAACTGTATGGCAGTTGGAAGAACCCAGAACTCGGGTCCCACAAATTCTAAGGGGAAACCAAGTTCAACATATTATATTTTACATATAACAATCTTGGATTTAACCATAGAAATATAACCAAGTGTTACAATGAAATCAAAAGAGTATATTATTTCAGTATGTGAAAACTCCAAAGGTAATATTTTCCATGTATAGCAAAGCATTTATACTCCGCGTAAGGCTTATACTTAGTAATTTAATCCATAGAATAAAGGTGACAGGTGTACTCCTTTGGTTTATTTATTATAGTTATATATGAAATAGTTTTTTTTTTACAATGATTTATATGATAATATTATTAAGACATGTGACAACAACCCCCTAAATGTGATGATAACACTTTATGACTTGATCATTTATCTACTCCACTAGGACCCAGAGATCATTTTGTAGATGAAGTCCATCCTTAGATAGGAAATTTTCATTAATGTGTTCATTTCCATGTGAATGTGCAAACACAAAAAAAACAACAAATGGATTAGCAATACAAATAATCTCCTCAATAATAAGGCAAAGGTAAATATTCCTACACGAAATAATGTTAGTGAGGTAATTGATAGACAAATTTGAGTCCCCAAAGAGTTATATATATCTATATATAATAATATATAATATAGATAATATATATATATAATTATATATATATATATATTGATGATTATTTTTATTTTTATTATTATTATACTTTTTTAAAATATTAATAAATTAATGTATATATTAGATATACTATAGAATATGTACATTAATTTATAAATATTTAAAAAGTATTAAATAATAATAAAATAAAAATTGAATCATCATATATATAATATATAAATATATTATATATATAAATATATATATATATATATATATATTGGTGTGTTTTTCAAAATGAAAAAGATGTATAAATATTTGGACAATTTTGACTCCTCAAAAGTATATATATTTTATCTTCAATTACATTGTAAAACGAAGGATATGTACATTGATATATAGCATTTAAAAAATATTAACAACAAAAATAATTTCAAATTGAATCATCAATTATTAATATATAGAATAATATTTTAATGAAATTATTGGGATGTTCATCAAAATAAAGGAGATATATAAATGTTTGCATGTTGAACAACGTATAAAAACCATCCAAAATCTACATTAATGAATCAAAATTGTTATTCAAATTTTACATTCTAAATAAAAGTTTGAACTTAAAAATCCTTCCAAATACTTAATAAATCCAAAATTAAATTATATATACAATAGATTTTAACCCCGTTTTAAATTGAAGTGTTATAAAAATCAAATAAACATTAATGTTTTTATTCACATATGTACAATATTAAATGTATGGATTTGAAGACTAAAGCGTTGCAAACTAGAAGTTATTAGATAACTAATAATATAATATTTTTTTTAATTAAAATTAAATCGTGCGAGGAGATTAAATGGAATATAGGAGTTAAGCAATGATTTCCTTCTCTTTTATCTTTTTTTTTTTTGGCATTTACACTCAGAATCTAGAAGAGTGTGAAGAAGTTGTAGATGTGATAGACACAAGCATGCTAGTATAATCATTACTCTTAGTTTTTATGTTGATGATATCATTCTTATTTCCATAAGACATGATGATCTTGCAAAGTAATTTAGAATCCGCATAATTACTACTCGAAGATGAGGATGACAATTAATGTTAACAAGAATAAAGTAATTAAATCCAAAAGGATCCACTATAATCATTTCATATTAATTAGAAAAGTATATTAATTAGCAATTGTCCCAAAAGGTACAAAGAGACGCCGATAGGATTATTAAACTAGAGTTGTTGAATTTCTCTAAAAGAGATATTGGTTGAAGCCTACAAGGATCAAAGAGATTTGATGTTTGGAGTTCTATGCTATCTGGACATCATATTTCTTTAAATACAATGTAATTTTTTATAAAAGTTCAAGCCCAATGCAATTCTTCCATGCAAACAGTTCTGCCATGCAGACATACACTTAAATCGCTGCTGGACTTATGATATTGGAAAAGTTAAAGTAAAGTGGTACACGAGAGAATGTATCAAGCTAAACCACAAGTTACACACCTTCAGACCTGAAAGAGTACATAACAATGCTCTGGCAAATCAATAGCGATATCATACTTGCTTTTCCTTCCACATACATACAATTGCTCCAAAGGCAAGGACAAGAAAATTTTCAGCTCTAGTGAGCACCAGTGGGTCACTAAAATGAGTGACCACAAGAAGAGACACAATTGTATTAATCGAAAGAAAATACAAAGTTGCTAATTAGAAATCTATTGTCAAACACTATTGTTCTCATAAGTAGTGTTTGTTATCACATGATTTTACAGTGGCCATTCAAGTTTCAATTTTATTAGATCAGTTAGAACTTGTTTTGGTTCACAATCAATATTTTCTATTCAACTATATGTGTTTTGTGTTTTGCAGATAACATAAAGAAAAAAACAATAAATCTCATCCTCTCATCAATAATCACTATTAAGTTGTTTACATATTTTACTCTTCAGTGAGCCAATGAAGTGTAATTAAGATGGCCATCATTCCAATGTCAACCAATGGAGTGTAATTATAAACTCATCCGATAGTGATCAACCACAATAATAATGTCAAGCTGTATCATCCAACAATAAGTTTTTCTTTTCAATTAACAAGCTACCAGTTCTTTGGCTGTCGCATAAAATATAAATTGAGGAGTTAAAAGACACTAGGGCCATTATAGCTAAATATGCATCAAGGTCTACTATTTCACCTGACCAGGATGCAAAAAGAAATGCTACAACGCAGTAGCAATGGATTCATCAGCGATAATTGGCTAGACTTTAATTAATTCACAAAAACGTTGAATGATATCAATTGTTCAAAAGTTTTAAACAAGTAAAGAAACACAAGAGAAAAGACAAGAAATGCTCACCAAAAGACAAGAGATGTGCAAATGATTAAATTAGTTACTGAGGTGTGCTGAAATGCCTTAAAAAGTGCTTATAGACTTTAACTATATTTATTGAAGACCCCAACTGGAATTTGCAAAGCAAAAGGTTTTGCCCCTAGGTTTGTTATTATCATGTTCTTCTTCTCTAAAAGTTTCCTCCAAGTAGATCAAGTGGGCAAGGAACTTTACATGGACTCCACTCAACTTCAGACACAGCGTCAGCCATTATGCAGAGTGATTGAAATTGAACATAGTTAAGTAAAGAAGACCAACACTAGAGCTATAATCAGTATCAGGGACTCCTCGAGCACCAACTGGATGCAAAACATATGAAGACTCCCTAGCCTTTCCCCTGCTCACATAGCTTCATCTGGATTCAATTTGGCCAGCCTCCAAGCACTGATTCTAACAGGATGCTTCTGCATCCTGTTTCCCATCCTATTTACAACCTCGATATCATCAGGATCAACAGTGGATGGCACTTGCCCAGGGCCCAAGTGTGGAATAACTTCATCCTACCATTTAACACACAATACATGTCAGCCTGTACTACTATAGTCTGACCAAATTACAGGCCTAAACTAATATTTGAAATCATGGATAACAAATTTATATACCTGATGCTTAAAAAATATTCTAGGTGGTGTACACCATGCACCTTTATACTGCAAACCAAGAGAACTTCCTCCACTTAAACCAGTTGCAGTTGAACCACATGGAGAAGAAGGTATACTTCGTGCGTCACCCTCAGCAGAAACTCCTGGCGGCTCACTCTTTGACCTCATTGCCACTACATATTCATTTGTCGTAATTCCCTACTATTCAGTACTCTTGTTAAAGGATGTTAAGTTTAGTGAATAGAAATCGACAAAAGAATGTTGAGAACCGTATGGATTTTTAAATAAACCTAACCTTTTTAATTAGTATAATATGAAAAAAGAAAAGCTCTGCTAGTGGCATTGAAGCAAGTAAGACCACCAATGTACATACTGCCTGTACGAAGACAACATAAGAACTCAATTTCAGAGACAAAAGCTTACTAAAGTTTTATACCAGTTATCAAACTTAGAGCACCTTAATATTGGCTGAATGTTGTTAGGTTTATCATATTTTATAGAACCTCGTCAATGAATTACTGTCCTTCCTATAATTCCGGAATCATTCAACATTTTCATACAATTTTTTCTCTTGTGATTCTATACAGGCATTCTGTGGTGCAGACTCCAACATAAAATTCTAAGAAGTTTTCGTCAAACAAAATAAACTTTAGATCCTTCTAGAAAATCTCTGAAAGAATATAGTTTCAGTTCAGCGGAACTGGGTAACAGCATGCCAATCGCAGACAAGAGTGGACAAACATACAACCACATAGATCATCCAAAACCATATTTCATTTCAAATACATGACAGAAATGTGTTGTTCAATGTAAATCAATTTATCTTCCTAGCAATGAAGCAAGTTTTGAACACATGCATAACCAATAATCTCCCTAATCTATCAGAAATATTGTGTTCCTCGTAATATCAACTCAGCTTTAGATTTTAAAAGGGAATGATGTGTATGCCCAACCAAGCTCCCGGGATTTTATCATGCATCAATATATCCAGCATCCCAGCTTATTATAAAGCCTCAGTGTTCCATTTTGACACTGAAGTAAATGTTGATCCTCAAGTATTACATTGCCTTTCCAGGACTTTTAATGCTACTACTGCAATCAACTTAACTATCTCATATTATAAAACTTTTATAAAAAAACAAACTTAGCCATTTGCATCAGCTATAGCCTTTCATAATGCATTTCCACAAGATTATTCACTTTATGCATGTGCAGCCACGCAATCGGATGATGACAATTGATCATAAATAGTTTATACCCAGACAAATGTCAAATATTAGATAGCTCCATTGTATCTTAGAAAGCACTCACAGAGCCTTCAACACTGATCCTTGAGTCCCCAAAAGTCACATAGGATATCATTGCAGCTGCAATGACATCTTGTAACTTGTAAGAGAGTAATAGGCAGATCCAAACTTCGAGGTATGTCCAGAAAAATTCAGAGCGACTGAGTCAAACAGGGTATGATTTCCAACATAAATAAACAAAATCTGAGATACTGTTGAGGCATAGATAGGAGCCTACTCGGCATTAGTATCCTGATCACTATGCATCTGCACATTAATAATTGCATGGGCAACATATATGCCAGGCAAGCTACATAACCTGTAAAAACCCATAATATGGTTTGAAGCATCCTCATATGTGTAGAATAATCTCTCTATGGATAAAATACGACTTCATATATTCTCCTTGAAAGTTGAAAGTTGAAACCTTTCATCTGCACTTTGACTGTTTTTTTGACTGCTTTTTGACTGCACTTCCACTGCTTTTTCCAAATATCGATTGAGTTGCCCTCTTTTCACCTCTGAGTTCTGATGTGCATTGAATCCGGCGCTGTTATGCAAAAACTCTGATGCCCCGCAGGCCCTCAGTCTTACTACATAGAGTTCTTCTGCATCACTGCTGGCAATTTTTCAGAGGCTGATACGAGTTCTTTTGATAACCGTTTCGACAATTAAGCCCTTCATAGGGCGATGGCAGATAATTCGAACAAGATTAGAGAAACTAAAGGCTTGTGTGACCTCAATAGCTGAGTCGCTCGTTGTGTAAAGAAAAGGCTGCGGCAGCCATTGGAGGGCTGACGAGCAATGCAGAAAATTCTTGGGAAATTGCGGCTTATCGTGGGGTTTCAGTTCTGATTCATATTTGCAAATCGAGAACCTCGGCTTCCATACCAATAGCTTTCAGGTGTAATGAGATTCCCATTTCATAAGAGGATTCTGTATTGCAACTCGAAATTCTTCCCAAGTTTTGTATTACATTCTCCAAGACAGTACTATAGTTTATGTGCTCCCGTACAATTTTGTCAGAAGAGTTTTCTTGGCTTTGCAATGTCAAATGAAGCATCTTCAAAACTGTCTCAGAGTTTATAATACAAGCTGCCCCATAGTTTGAGCAAAACATGTAAACACCAAAAGGTCTGTATGGACTTCAATTGATAACCCCATCCAACCCACCTATAGAATGAAGAAGAGCAGTATAAGCATCCCGAATAATGTAATTAGAGGCATATTTGATGACATTGGTCATTATGCCTCTCCAATAAGGAAAAAGAGTACTCAAGGGCATAGTTATTGATTAAAATGGTGCAAGCAGAATCCGAGGAACAATGTCTTGCTGAGAAACCATGTGACAAAAGTTGCCTGCCCAATTTTGATGGTCAACTGCTTCAACAAGTCTTACATCTCCCACTAAAGGGCAACCAAATGTGACACAAAAAAAGACAGCTTTGCTTTAGCCTCCTTCCCAGTGCCCATAGTATGGCCAGGGTTGCAACAGATCCTCCTGAGAAGTGACCAATAAATATGACGGGTTTGAGTTCCATACAGATCTGCAACTGATTTTCCATTGAAATATGTCAATAATGTACTTTCCTTTCTGAACTTCAAAATTTCATCTCTAATAAGTAAGAAGAAAACCCTCTTTTCACTAATCTGAGGTCACTTTACATGTAGATAAATTAATTTACCTTTTCCTCTAAATGTGTATTCTCCATAATAGGCAGGAACAACTTCAGAGCTCCCTGATGGATGCGTGCTGGTTGACCATCATTACCTTTGAGGCAACCATAGAATATATTATTTCTAGTTGGGAGATTTCCCTCTCCATATTTGCCTCTTTGACAATAAAATCTTCTAATCTGTGAAACGAAGGAAAGGCAACATATACAACATCTTCATCCTCAGTCAGAGTAAAACTGTGTGGGCTATTTTCGCAAGCACGGAGCAACTCTTTCCAAGCCTTGGGGAGCAACCCAGATGAAGCGAGAAAGGTTGCAATCTCCTGAGCTATGGTGAATTTGCAACGACATTTCTTTAAATCAGAAGCATATGGGAATATGAGAATAGACTCCTCTCAATTTGTTATTGTATTCGTAAAAATATGGCATATGCAAAGTTTACAAGACAAGATATAGACAAAGAACAAGTGAGCTCTGAATCCTTTTCACTTATGTGAGTTAAATATGTTTATTTTGCAAATGCACCATTCTTTTTGTAAAACAGAAGTTATAGAAGAGATAACCAGACTCTTCAAAAATACCACGCTACCTTCATTCCCTAGAATAATATTAAAAGGAATATAAAGTATTATAAAAGATTACATATACATGCACATAGCTTTCAAATAGGAAATCGTGAGATCGCTTTTCTTACGAAAAGATGGAGGTCAAAAACCAGATTATTGGATCTGCCCTTACTGGACCGAATCAAACTTTCATTACACTGCTCAGTCGGAAGGGACATTAATCCTATAATCCTTCTAAAGGCTTAAGAAAACAAAGAATTTTTAGTAGGTGAAGGACTCCATGATTAGCCGGCACTAATGTTATGACTGTTGTTGTGGAGGTCCACACCAGTAGTTTGAATCAAAGCCTATCAAAGTCCACATAAAAATAAAGAAAACCATAGATTAAACATGGTAGGATTTGGGGTTTTTCCAGTTTTTTTCCAATATCTTTAGATTTGATTCAAATTTAACAGATTGTTATTCAAATTTTGCTAAAATAATTTTTTTAATAAGATAAATCCATATATAAATTCAAAACTACAATTCAAAGATTCAGATACTGTTTTGGGAAAAAATCTAAATCTAATAACTTACTTAAAAAAATAAAAGAAGTAAACTTCATATTCTTAAAACTTCCTATTGAAACCCCATTTTCCAGATACAGATCCGTTCAAAATTCACACAAAATACATGGTTGTGTCTGTTCTTTCTTTGACCGATGGGTGCAAGCATATCCTTGTTGTGGAGGGCACTTTAGGTCCATTGGTTCAGCTCTTGGAATCCGGGAGCTCGTTGCGTAAAGAAAAGGTTGCGGCAGCCATTGGAGGGCTAACGAGCAATGCAGAAAATGCTTTGGAAATTGCAGCTTATGGTGGGGTTTCAGTTCTGATTCATATTTTCAAATCGGGAACCCTGGCTACACGGACCATGGCTGCAGGGGCGCTGAGGAATGTGGCCGTTGTGGAAGAGATAGGGAAAACGATGGCGGAAGAAGCGGCGATTATTGTTGTACTCAATCTGGTATCTTCTGGTATGCCGTCTACGCAAGAAAATGCAATAGAGTGCCTACATGCAATGGCTTCCCAAGATGAGAAAATGCGTTAGTTGATTGCCAAAGAAGGCGGAATTCAAACCTTGTTACGTCTTTTAAAAGAACCCACTACACCCAAATCGCAAGAGCTCGTCATTAGAGTGATAAATAGTCTTTCTGCTTCTATGAGCACTGCTAAGGCCTTGGTTTCTTCTTCAAGGTTTCTGAAGCAGTTGGCTTCTATTCTGAAAAATGGGCATTCGACTATCCAGCAACTGCAATCTTTCATTCAACAATGATAACCAAGAAGGCATTGGGTGAAGCAGGGTGTATTCCCCCTCTGGTGAAGATGTTGGAAGCCAAGCCAAGCACATCTCAGGAGGCAGCTGCTCAGGCACTTTCTGCATTACACGTTGTGCAGACCAACAGGAAGGAATTCGTCAAGGATGACAAGAGCGTGTCTCGTCTCGTGCAATTGCTACATCCCAGAAACCAGACTGTGGCTAAAAAGTTCCCCCTTTCTGCATTGTTGGCTCTCCCAACCAGCAAAACCTACAGGAAGAAGACTGCCACAGTTGGAGCATGTCAACATCTGCAAAAGCTTGCAGAGATGGAGGTTGCAGGTGCCAAGAAGATTCTTCAAAGAATCGCAGCAAGCAGGCTCCGCAACATCTTCAGCAGCAGATGGAGAGAATAACTGATCCAACAAGTACAGAAAACCCAACATCTACACCTAAACCACAAACGCTATTGCTATCACGCCACGTGTCAACTTGAGAATGAAAAGGACGATGAAAGTCTGTTTCAAAGGAAGGCCTATCGGCCATATTAGAAAAGTTATAGTTTCATATCAATTAGAAAAGCTTGCCCCACCTCAAGATGACCAACTTTATCCTGAGATATGAATGTAGAAGCCAGGGAAAATTTTAAGAACCCCCCCAAATTTACATGTATAATAAATGGGCGAATCTCCATGGTATATAGGAAAAATGGAAGGCGATTTTATCAATAATATGATATGTATATATACCTTTTTGGCGAATCTCTCACCAGGCATGGCGAATATTTTACTCAATTATAAAATCTTGTGTTTATTGAATACACAAATGAAATCATTGCATTTCTTTAAAATATCTTTTGAAATCAAAATTACCGAAACTACATATCGATAATCTAGTGGGTGTAAGATAAAATTCACCCGTGCCATTCACACAAAGCATGAGAAAAAACCTAATACTATATATAAAACCAAGAAAAATTCAAATTCATGTTCCTGTTTGCAATTAAAAAAATTACCCAAATTACAATTTGTTTACTCCACTTCTAGGGACCTCGTAACCACCCTGCCAATACACAAGTATGTTCCGTTTGCAATTAGAAAAATTACCCAATTACAATCTGTTTACTCCAGCATATGTTGGAAAGTTATAGAAGGATGACTAATGCAATCAATCCATTCCTTTTAGCCCTGGATTTGTTTCAAGTATACAAATATACTTGTCCAATGTCTATGCTTTAACCATTCACCTTAAGATGTTTTTACAATATAACTTCCTAAGTCTATTTAATATCTTCATTATCATAAAAACCAACCTCTATCCATCTTAACTCCACATCTACGACTCTTAGGGGGATGAAATCTATTTATCCCTCTGAGCACTTGGTGTTAGGCCCGTATACTACTAGTGTAACCCTTATTGTTATTAGTACAACCCACTTATTATATTTATGTACCCACATAGTGACCATATTGTTACTATTGTACCCCATATAAGCCCACTAATGTTACTATTGTGGCTTCATATTATTATTGTTAGGTCGGCTGGGTTATATTGTGACTCCTTAGACTCCTATATATAGAAAGGAGGTTTTGTCATTTGAATCATCCAAAGAATTGTTCATTTATGTAATGTAAAGGAGGTTGCCCCCTCGAAGAGGCTGAATTCTAAGGCGTGGATCTCTCTTTTCTATCTTTTTGTGAGCTGGTTTCATAACAATCCCTCCATGGTCCCATTTTGTAGAGCCTCGCAAAAGAGTTCATTCCATCATTTGAGTACGCCATTATCAAGCATTTGCACAACTCTCCCATGCACCAAATCTTGAGCTGAAACTCCCTCCTCCACATTGTTGCGCATACTCAGCTACTGCACTCTGCGCACAGACATCCCAGCTCTTTGCCAATGTTAGTACCTTGAATCAATCAGTTAGAGATATCCACAATTGTTTTATTGCAGTCCTGTACAGTCCTGTATTGGCCCATCAACAAACTAATTTATGTAATGAATTTTCTCCTTAAACATCACAAAAGGCCAAATCAATTTACTGATAGGATTGTTCATTGTTATGGTGACCTTTTCTCCTTATTTTTATACGTGAGGGAGCAGTGCTTGATTGCTTGCATCCAATGATGGACCAAAGTATGCCTCAAAAACAGTGGTCATGCCTTCTACTATACTATACCAAGCTATTATTTTAGAGATACTAGCAGAGGAATTGAAATTGCAGGTTTATAATTTTGTGACTTAGATGGGCTATCTCCCACCAGCAATGTATGGTAGCCCGCTGGCAGTACCTGATAAGCTGCATTGTCGACTACGCCCAAACTCTCACAAGCATTAACTTCTATTGAAACAATTTCACTGCTCTGACCCTTCACGAACACCCTCTTGAATGCTATTATACTGTGGAAACATGAACAGGTCCAGATTTTGCAACTGATGCATTCACTACAGGAACATTTTAAATCACTTTCGCATAGATGAGCAGAAAAAACTGAGGACAAATCAGATACGTTGTCTACTGCCTAATCTTGCTGTGATTGTAACGTTCAAAACCTTATTAACTTGCTTTGCATCTGAACCTGATAATGCAAATCCTGAAACTTTACAACTTGTTGCCACTGCAAATTCTGATAGATTAACTCTAGAGGTTCTTCCAATGTAATACCACTGCTGACCAAATCTTGATCTCCATTTCTTCTTGCAACGTCTGAAGCTGGTTATATCTCAATGTTTTTGCCTTATTCGCTATCTTATATAAATTATGAACAGGAATTTCCTCCACGCCCCATTTTTAAATTCTTTCAACCATGAACCCAAAATGCTTTTGAGAGATACAATCAGTGGTCTATCTTCTGGGTACTTGGTCAAAAAGCTTTGAATAAAGCTTATCATAGGGAAGGTCTTCCCTGTTCCTGATACATGTGCCAAAATGAAACCACCAGGTTCTTCCATTTTACTCATCCAATTTCTCTGTGTTCTAGAGAAGGTGATGTTCTGTGTCATTAGTAGCATCTTCAAAACCTTCTGTAGTTTCCACCATAAGATTCAACTCGTTTTTTCCACCCTCTCTGGCCACCTTTTTCACATCTCTAAGTGCCTACTTGTAACTTGCTTTGCCTCTGATTGTTGATGATGTTTTGGATTGTGCTTTTGCAGGGATAGGAGCTTGAAGTCGCTGCTACCTTTTGAAGAACTGTAGAGCTATAGAACATCATGACAAATTACATATTAATGATTTCTCCTTCAAAACAGGGTTTTGAAGAAGAATCAATCTCACATTTAACATACAAGACGAAGTCTAACATCGGCTCCACTTGGGATGGCAGCTGCCGCTCCGTGGAGGTGCCAAGAACCGCAGAACTTTGGGAGAGCAGACAATGCCTTCACCCATTGGGCAATGGAGTCATCATCGACATAACTGAAATTGAACTCAAACTGATTTGATGTCAAGACTAAAATGACTGAAAAAATGACTTAACAATCTTCAAGCAAACTAAAACAAGATGCTGCCCTTATGGCTGCTTATTTATTTACAACATCTACTCTAATTTGCTGTACAAACAATAGATCAGGTAATACTAAAATGCCAGATTAACCATTCAAGTAGACCTGAAAATGATGCCGCTTGAGAATGCTTCCGCCAAGACACAGATGTGATTCCTGGCAGCCCTTCATGTAAGTAATGCCTCTGGTCAAGTACAAGACAGTCTGATCTATTGATAAAACTGAAAAATGTGTCCATGTGTGTTGCCTTTGGATCGCGGAAGCCAGACTCTGTTGGCTGCCCCAACTCTGCAATGCATACTTCTAGCTGCACATTGTCAATGTAAACCTCTATAGGCAAGTCTATGACTTCTTGTTTCAAAGGAGGAAATATTTCCAAGAACTTTTTAGGGTCTTGGAAATCGTATGACTGAATCTGCTCGTCTAACCATTGAATCTCGTCTTCAATTCTTTCAACAATTAACTCACACAATTTAATTTTGAAAGACTTTGAAGATTTCAACAAATGAAGCCAAACACTGTAAACATCTTCATCTAATTTAGTAGCTGCTAACAAATTTCTTATTTCTTCTATAGATTCACACATGGCAGGGTCTGCCACATACCCTTCCATTGCATGAATGGATCAGCAAGCACTGGAGTGTCTGGATCGAATTGGAGTCGCCGAGTGAATGGTTCAGCCTGCAAATGAATCTGACTGCTGTCCACCATCAGCATCAGATCTGCACCTTGATTGCATGTACTGGGACAAGACAATCAACAAGTCGAATGTTCTCCCTAGTATGGTCGCCAGTATGTTAGTGCTTGAAACTTCACCTCAGGCTGAAAAAGGCAAACCTCAAGGAAACATCAAACCATTTAGCCTCGTAGCTAGCCCTACGGGGCAGGAGAAGGCTCTCTCCGGTCAATCTCAGTAAAATCTTCAATGGATGAGATGACCAATAAGGTAACACTGATATTAGGCTAGTAAACTGATCAAAGGGTTTTTAATAAAATGATGGGGTTTTTCTGGGCTGCATGGGCAAAGTCACAGTTTGAGCAGAGAAATATAATGAATAACACAGATTATCGACTGAGGCAAGGTAGGCAAGAAATTTAACATCAAATCGAGATTAAATGGGATGGCAAGACTGGTGAGGAGCTAAGGAGGGCAAACAATACCTTTGAATCCTTAAACAGTAGAAAACATTGAACATGAACAAAATTATAGGCAGAGCATATAATACTATGAATTCTACCTAAACACTTCATTTGTTCACTCAGAAATGATTATGAAGTGAAATGAAACATAACAGATTACATATGAAACACAAGAAAAAACTTATGCTAACTTTCATACCACAGGAATCTCAGAAGTCAGAGCTGTGTAATTTCATTAAACTCTCTGCCAAAAACTGTACATGGTAAGCTCTATTCTCCACCAACTCTTAGCACTCAAAACTCTCTCCTCTCTAGCTAATTTTTTTTTTTTTTTTTTAAATTTTTTTTATACATTAAATCAACTAAAAACAAAAAAACAAGAGATCGACCCCCAAAACAGGGGCGCTGTTTCAACTAAAACCATCAAAATAGAATCGAATCCTCCATCTGATCTTAAAGATAGATGCGCCTTCCATTATTCCAGCGTGAAGACAAAAATAGGCAAACGAACTTATGAATGCCACTTTGCAACTGCTCTAAAAAAATAGATCATCGGTTCCTGTTTCTCTGCTATGACAGGTGTCATTTTTTTAAAATGTAAAACTGATCCTTTAAACAAGTTCCCATCTAAATAATCGCAGCTGCGGTTTACCAACCTCACCACGTGTCTTCAGTCTGACATGTGGAATAACATTGCTAAGGTGGAACGTTATGAAACGCTGTTTCAAACAGCCATTCACTCTCTGAATTACATGAACATATAATTGATAATTAATGCAGAAGAGCCTATCCTAAATGGACGCTGTTACTAATAAAATTACAGGTTACTCCACAAGTATAGCCAAGCATATATCCTGAGTAGCTGTCCATGTCAATGATTTGTTCAATTCGAGACCTCCATACTACAAACTGGGCATATCTTATTTATTTGAAACCAAATTTTGATGCAATCTGAATGATTATATCCTTCCTTCGTGATTGAAGTCTCCAACACCTGTAGACGACCATCCTCCTCAAATGTATGTGTATGTGACTGTGACTGCATTATCATCTCACTGCTGGCATGGAAAGGAAGCACCAACACTCTTTCAGAAATGTTTCGAACTGAATAATCATCTTTTGATGAAACTTAAGTTTCCGTGTGAACACATCCAACAGAATTAAAGCAGACACATATCTGAATGGGAATATTATCAGCACTGCCGGCATTCCCAAAGGTGACAATACAACTTCATTGGTGACCTGGGTTTGAATAGATATAAAAATTGTCCGAAGTTTCAACAATGCAACATTTAACTTTTGAAGGTGATCTTCCATCTCATTCATCGCCTCCTTTAATATGAGCGATTGCATATACAAAGCCACGATCAATCAAGGATAACCGTGTTGTTCTGAAATCAGGCTCAATGCAGACCTCATATGAGCCATACCCGTAAAGAAGTAGAGGATCTGTGCTATCTATTTTTACCAAAACGATGGAAATTGGCACTTGTGTTCCATCAGAAGCTACAGCCCATTTTCGAAGAACTGCATATTTCTCCTTGTCAAAACCTCCCAAAACCGGTTCAACCTTCTTACTTTGTCAATCCACTTGATGAAATATGTAAGATTTGCAGGTAATGATTCAAAAACTGCAGAAAGGATTTTTTCTACACTGTCAAAACCTTCTGCTTTCAGAAGCTGCAGAACCAGAGTATAAAGTAGGATGGACCCTGCTGGTGTTTCAAAATTAGCATAAACCCCTTGTATTTTTGAGTCGTTTCGTCTATGGTATTCATTGCTTCCCAAAGAAGTGAAAGTGGAACCCAATGGGGAGGATACTTGAATCGAGCAAGTGCCATGTTTTTTTTTCAGCATGGTATCCACCAATCGGTGAAAAATGGCCAGATCCTGTTTGCTTTAGTGGAGCTCTATGATATGATGTAATCACATGGCAATCTTCAGAAGAAGCACACTTTGCTACAAATCTCCGGAATTCATCAATAGAGCTTTGATTGGAGCGGAAATCTTCAACCTTAGATTCAGAACAATTAGCTAGGCATGCCATCAACTTTCACCTTTTCCAAAGGTTCACAACAGTCCAGCATCGATTCATCAAACCAGCGCCGAGGCCCCTTCCATTTTCTTCCAGGGTCAATTGCAAGAGCAGCAAGACCATCGAGAACAACTGCAAGAGTAGCCAATCCACAGTAGGTAGGTTCAGATTGTGTTTGGAAGTATGAAATGAGTTTAAAGAATCCCTCCATGGTCCCATTTTGTAGAGCCTCGCAAAAGAGTTCATTCCATCATTTGAGTACGCCATTATCAAGCATTTGCACAACTCTCCCATGCACCAAATCTTGAGCTGAAACTCCCTCCTCCACATTGTTGCGCATACTCAGCTACCGCACTCCACGCACAGACATCCCAGCTCTTTGCCAATGTTAGTGCCTTGAATCAATCAATTAGAGATATCCATAATTGTTTTATTGCAGTCCTGTACAGTCCTGTATTGGCCCATCAACAAACTGATTTATGTAATGAATTTTCTCCTTAAACATCACAAAAGGCCAAATCAATTTACTGATAGGATTGTTCATTGTTATGGTGACCTTTTCTCCTTATTTTTATACGTGAGGGAGCAGTGCTTGATTGCTTGCATTCAATGATGGACCAAAGTATGCCTCAAAAACGGTAGTCATGCCTTCTACTATACTATACTAAGCTGAATTATTTTAGAGATACCAGTAGAGGAATTGAAATTGCAGGTTTATAATTTCGTGACTTAGATGGTCTATCTCCCACCAGCAATGTATGGTAGCCCGCTGGCAGTACCTGATAAGATGCATTGTCGACTACGCCCAAACTCTCACAAGCATTAACTTCTATTGAAACAATTTCACTGCTATGACCCTTCACGAACACCCTCTTGAATGCTATTATACTGTGGAAACATGAACAGGTCTAGATTTTGCAACTGATGCATTCACTACAAGAACATTTTAAATCACTTTCGCATAGATGAGTAGAAAAAACTGAGGACAAATCAGATACGTTGTCTACTGCCTGATCTTGCTGTGATTGTAACGTTCAACACCTTATTAACTTGCTTTGCATCTGAACCTGATAATGCAAATCCTGAAACTTTACAACTTGTTGCCACTGCAAATTCTGATAGATTAACTCTAGAGGTTCTTCCAATGTAATACCACTGCTGACCAAATCTTGATCTCCATTTCTTCTTGCAACGTCTGATGCTGGTTATATCTCAACGTTTTTTCCTTATTCGCTATCTTATATAAATTATGAACAGGAATTTCCTCCACGCCCCATTTTTAAATTCTTTCAACCATGAACCCAAAATGCTTTTGAGAGATACAATCAGTGGTCTATCTTCTGGGTACTTGGTCAAAAAGCTTTGAATAAAGCTTATCATAAGGAAGGTCTTCCCTGTTCCTGATACATGTGCCAAAATGCAACCACCAGGTTCTTCCATTTTACTCATCCAATTTCTCTGTGTTCTGGAGAAGGTGATGTTCTGTGTCATTAGTAGCATCTTCAAAACCTTCTGTAGTTTCCACCATAAGATTCAACTCGTTTTTTCCACCCTCTCTGGCCACCTTTTTCACATCTCTAAGTGCCTGCTTGTAACTTCCTTTGCCTCTGATTGTTGATGATGTTTTGGATTGTGCTTTTGCAGGGATAGAAGCTTGAAGTCGCTGCTACCTTTTGAAGAACTGTAGAGCTATAGAACATCATGACAAATTACATATTAATGATTTCTTCTTCAAAACAGGGTTTTGAAGAAGAATCAATCTCACATTTAACATACAAGACCGAGTCTAACACATGGCAAGGTCTTTATCCTTGGGTCAACAAGGAGGCTTTCTCCCATGAACCATCTCAAATTGATCCTATAATCTTGTGCTATATGTCCTTCATTGTGGCACTTGTAACATTTAAGATTAGTTTTGAATATTGGCAGGAACGACCCACTACTATAAATTCTAATTGATTGCCCATATATTTGTCCCTAGAGGTCTAATAATGTCTTCTATATATGACACAATCATTTGTGGCATAGGTTCTACAATCCCCCTCTTTATATTGAAATTTAGTGCATGAGAAACAAGGACCAAAAAGACAAGTTTTGATACCTGGGGGGATGGAGTTGCTTGATGAAACATTCCTTTTGAAATTGTTTCTTAGAAGAGATTCATTTCTTTGATGATATTTAACTCCTATTCTATTGCTGCTATATATCCCCTAAGTGAGAAGATTTGTCCTTATACTTTCATCGTAGTTTCTTTCCTTACTTGGGCTAGCAGTATATTTCTCACTCTTGGACTCTTTCTAAGTATCATTTAAGACGCCAAAGTGAATTTTCTTGGGTTGATCCATCACTCACTTGGAATATTCAATTGTATTGTTGCTGGATACAATGAATGTATGCACATAGATCTTAAGGTTTTCTTCATTTGGTGTCCTTGAGGGATCTTCATCTTTGGATGTCGCATGATCTTCATGATAACCAAGGCCTGTTTTAATGAGAGGAGATCTTTGGAAGCTGAGGATGTGATCTAATGAATAATACCTTGTAAGGAGCTTAAAGTTGTGATTGATATGATATAATACTCCTCTCAAAAGTACAATTTCTTTGTCCATTTTTTCACAAAGTTCTTTTATTTTTTTCAATAGTTTAGACGTAAACTTCGTTATCCTTTTGGATTTTTCTAGTTCAACTTTGAGATGATGGTATAGCTTAGATCCCATTTTATATCTTGTATTTGTTTTTATTGTTGATCCACCATATTTCTAATATACTTCAGTTCCTTTAATGCACTTATGAGTTCTCCTTTAAGGTCTACTTTTGAATAAATTTCTTCTTAAGCTATGAACAATATCTCTCCTCTTTCATCATAAAATATGCTTCCATTGCTTTCTTAATCACTCTCTTCCTTGGAGTACAAGCTTTTTCCTTTTTGGAATTCCATCTTATTTTATAATCATCTGCTTTTAATTTCACTTCATCATCACTATCATTCTCTTTTGTATAAGGGAATTTATAAGCGTAGTGTCCTATTCTTCCACTTTCAAAACATTTAAATGGAAGCTTAATATTGAACTTTCTAGTTCCCTTCTTTATCTTTCTGAAAAATTTAGCTTCTTCTTCATTTGATTCATGGCTAGAGTCTTCTTGAGTCCCATAATTACTTCCTTCCTTGGCTTCTTTGAATGTTTCTTCTTTGGTTCCTATATTGTCCTTTTTTGTCGTCTGTTCATATGCAGTAAGAGTTCCATGAAGGGCATCAATGCTCAAACTTTGCATTTCAAATATCTCTTTAAGGGCTGATACTTTAGGATTTAATATTGAAGGAAATGATCTCAATATTTTATGAACAATGTCAGCTTCCTTGACTTCTTCATTGAGACATATGACATAGTTGACAATATTGTCTACTCAAAGAAAATATGAAGCGATATTTTCATTTTCTTCCATTTTCAAACTCTCAAACTGACCCATGAAGTTTGTAACTTGACCTATTTTACCTCTTATCTCCTTCATAACAATTTTTGATCTTGTTCCATAGATCTTTGGCTATCTTGAAATGCATTACTTTGAAAAACTTAGTATTTGATATGACACTTAAGATGGCATTCTAGATATTGCATTGGATGTATAGAGACTTCCTATCTCTATCAGTGGGAGGAGTAGTATATACCTAAGAATAATTCATAACAACTACCCAAACATCAATACCCAAGGACATGGTGCATGTTTCCATTATGATATTCTATAAAGAATAGTTTGACTCATCAAACTGAAGTGTCTTACTTGAATATTTGACAGTGGCCATATTACCCTATCGACCTTCCAGTTATTAACTATTCTTGAAGGAACCTACTATGATACCAATTATTAGAATAATGATTACATTGAGAGGGGGGGAGGTGAATAAGTGTAATAGAAAATTTAAGCAATTTAGCAATCAATAAAAAATGTAAACATAATCATGCATGATTAAATATCATCATCACATCAACACATAAAAACACCAAATGTATGTGGAAACCCTTGTGGGAGAAAACCACATTTTTTTTAATCTTCTTTAATCTTTGCTTACATAAGTTTGCAAACACCAACCTGCTGGAGGCACAAACCCAAAAAATAAATTTGCAAGCACCAACCTACTAAAGGCACCAACCCCCAAGATAAACTTGTAGGCAAAAATATAGTAGGCTACAACTTGATTAAGGCACCAACCTCGATGATATGCAAGCATCGAATTGGAGTAGGCTTTAACTTGATAAAGGTATCCTCCTTAATGGATGCACCCACCTCCTTCTTCAACATGTAGCGGACCACTTTTCACAATCGTTCAAACTATATCAACAAGCTCAATAGTATATACTTCTTCCAAAATCTGATCATATCATCACAACTTCAAAAAATTCTTCGAACATAAACAAAAATATATTCTTAACTTCTTGTTTCAACACTAAACCTGTCCATGTAGCCTAGAATAATAAAGTAATAAATCTTCTTGTCTTCAAAAATCTATCCGCATGAATTTTCATATCCCCCACATAGATCACAAGAAAATTCAACCCATATTGCCCTTTTCAAAAATTAAATTGACCTCAAATAAGCACACAAAACATTATAAAAAAAAATGTTTGTTACGAATTACAACTTTCTAGAACACGTTCTACAAAATTCACTCATCTGATTGGGTAAAGAGTTTGATAATATGAACACTTGAGAGAAAATAATTTTTTTAGTGAGCCAGGCTGAGATTGAACCCACAACCTCCTATTGCACAACATAAATCTCTACTAATTATAATGTTGTGTTCCTCATTCAAATATTCAAGATTAAATGTTTTTGATCACAAGTTGTATTATGCAGTCAAAACACAATGACAAGGGTGAGATAAGTACTAAACCAAAGTTACAACCAAAGTTCCAAGCCAACAAAGTAAGCATCAATACAGAGTGCCAACCATAAGTATGCAACAAAAATTCCACCAAAATGCTACACCAACATTGGAGTGCTAACTAGGGTTGAGAAAACCTCAAAGTGCCAACCACAACATCAAGCAAACAAATTGAATGTAAGTGCCAATAACCGTGTCAAGTAGTGTGTTTAAATGAAGTGTTAACCATTTTGTTGAGCCATAGACTCGAGTTCTAACCAAAATGTCAAGTCATAAACCAAAGTGCCAACCAAAAAACCGAGTAACAAACTAGAGTGCCAACCAAAAATGATGAGTCACAAATGAAGTTTCAACCATAGCGCCAAACCTCAGACCAGAGTTCTAACAAAATAACCGATTCAGAAACTAGAGTGCCAACCAAAATGAAGTGCCAACCATAATGCAAAACTACATACTGAGTCTTAAACCAAATATCAACCACTATGCCAAGCAACATAAAAATTCTAATGGAAGTGTCAATGTTGAGTAATAAACAAAGCGATGATTCAAAAACTATTTAAATAAAGTGCTAACCATGGTGACATATCATAATGTCAATCAAAGTGCGATCCAATTAAATTGTGTATTGAACCAAAGTACCAATCCCAAGTTCCAAACTATAAAATGATTGTTTAAATGAAGTTCCAACCATGGTGATAGATAAAAACGTTAATCAAAGTGTGAGCCAATTAAACTGTGTATTTAACTATAGTACCAATCCCAAGTGTCGAGCTAGACAAGGGTGAAAAATGAATTTTCGAGCAATAATCCAGAGTGCCAAACAAAATGTTGAGCCATTGAGCTCTAAAAAAAATCATGCAACGTGAATGATGAACCAACTCCATTATTCAGCATTACAATCATGTGAAAAAAACCACGTCAGATATAAAACCTCGTCAAACTATTAGACCTCATGTCAATGTCAACAGAGCTGAACCACATCAAAATCGATCCCATGATTTAACTCTGTTTCTTTTTGTTCAAACCACATCGGCATAGCCAACCATTGGTTTCAAACTCCCGATTTAGAAATCCATATTCTCACAGACCTTTGATATGATTGAGCCACACATTTATAGATAGGCGAAGGCCAAAATAATGAACTGCAATCGACTCTAGAAGTGTTATATGACCAAATGACATGACCTGGTGTTAGGGGTCAATATGCAGCCATGTGTTGACATTAGAATGACATCATAGATTCCACATGGCAATTGCTAAGTGGTGCCATGTGTCCCTGGTATTTTACCCCATTGGCTATTCGAAAATGTCGATTAAGCATGGCATGTGGCACTATCACATCATCACCATGCCTCCATGTCACCATATCCACATCATAAGCCTTGGGCCATTCTTGTGTTTCCATGTGTCACTGCACTACCATTTTTCCAATTGATTCTTTCCCCCTGTGCATCCACATCAAGATGCCATGTTATGTTTACTTGCAGTTGGGGGCTCCACTTGGCATCCAATTAAGGGGTCCACTTGACGTCTACCAGTTGCCATAAATTTATTGGTTTGAGGATGCCAAGCGTTAACATTTCACTAGTCTAGAGAAAATCCACATGGAATATATGGGGGGCACATGCTTTGTCAAATGTCATGCAAGTTTGTATGTAATAAACCATATACTATCTCTCACCATCAGATCATTCACAAGGTGCATGATGTTTAGTCTTGTTAAAAAGTGCACATGTATATACACTTGATGCCATTGATTACTCACTAATCCTTAAATCCACCCTAAGCATGCATGATCATTAAAAAATTTGGCGTTTTATAACCAAATTTAGTGTTATTTCCATTTTTTCCATTGATTCCTTCAAACTGACTTATCTTCTCATCCAGGAAGATTTTGACAAAGTGTGATATACCATTGGAAAGGTATCAAAGAGGAATATCCATCCATACCATCCATAGATTCATATGAACATCATTTCCTCAATACAATCCCAATAAACTTTGAGCTTCTTTGTCATTATTTGATGTGTCTTTCCAAATCATCGAACTATCATACTCAATTGAATTTTCTTTCTTTGACTTACCCTTTGACACCAATGACACTGGTTGTTATCAATGAAAATATTATGTCCAACTATCATGCTTTCTTTAGTCTACAACTTAACACTTTTATTGCAACATAACTTCTCTTGATAGTAACTTCTCCACTTTTGCAACTTTGTTTTTGGAGGGATGTTATCCTGAATTGATGATTCTCGTTATTTATATTCTCCCCCTTTTTCTTTATTGCGAATTTAATTTCAGCATTCACTTCAGTTTCAACTAATAATTCATATCCTAAAAACTTTCCATTTCATCATCCTTCTCTTGTAGCTAACTCTCAAAATTTTCCATCTTCTTAATGTGCTACAATAACTTTGATATATATATATTTTTTTTGATGATGAGTTGTTAGGAATGTTACGTCCATAAAGGAGTTTTTATTTTAACCTTATTAAGGACATATATATTGTTTGGAGACCCGATTTCATTTGATACAATCTGTTTTTCTTATTTCATATGCTTTTGGTATTAAATATGAGATCATACCCTTAACCAACCATTTGAAATACACTCGAAAGATTTTGCTTTAGAACTTCAACCAATAGAAAATTTTGAGTATTTGTCCTTCCATAATCAAGACTGGTTGTACCTTTTCCAATTAGCCTTGCTAAATCATTATTTCCAAGGGTGACACTACCTCCTTTAACTTCCTTTAGAGAGAGAAATTTGCTTCTCTCTCTATTCATATGACTTGAACTTCCACTATCTATATACCATTGACTATCTTTGTTTTTAACACATAGAGCTAGACCACATTCTACTTGCTCCTCTTGCTTCCTTCTCCATCCCATTTTCTTTTATTTCTATCTATAAAAATATCTTCTTATCTTCTTTTATTTTGAAGCCTCAATGTACTTCTTCTACAATCATGAGCCTTTTGCCCAAAATTATTTCACTTGAAACATTCAACATGATCTAAAAAGGGGGAAATGAATTGTAATTTCTGACATCATTCTCATTAAATTTTTTAGGATTTCTTCTTGTAGAAATTTTGAATAATTTAACACATATTCAACAGAGATTATCCTGATCATGTACTATTGCGGAAAACATACACAATACATAAGCTCCTCTACGTTGATCATCAATATATCAGCATCAATAACAATAAAACATCAAGAGCATTCACACATTAACACAGTATGTATCCCGGGGAAAGCATCTCGCTAAAAACCCCAACTATCTGTATATTAATGATTGAGTCATTTAACATTACAAAGTACAATGCTTATCACAAGCAATCCAGTACCAGCTCCACCTGTTACACACAATACAGCTCAGATCTGAATCAATCACTGGCTCAAATCTCTTCCGCTGCTTGCCTGCCTCCGCTGCTCAATACCTGCACAAGAACCGGTGATAATTCCAAGGCAGCCCCGTCTTTCCTTGGCTAAATCACGTGAGAACAAGCTACAATACGTGGGCAAACTCATTGGCATACTCAATCCCCTGATTTGTGCAAGATCTGGTGCACAACTATAGTCACAACTGATAGCAATCTGATTCTCTAACATCTGTCCCTGCTGAACTGAACATGCACTGACATGCAACTGAGTTAACTGATGTATTCATTAGTTGTATTATGAGTTAATAACTTGTGAATTAATTAATAACTATTTCACTCAACTCATCTCTAGTCTATTTTCCAGTTAGACTAAATACAACCAGTTTAACAAAGCTAAACTGAACACAACTCCATCAACTGCACCTCCAGTCCACTAAACTCGACTCACTTGAGTTCTAACTGAAGTCATGCATGCAAATATTCAACTAACCCATAAGAACCACGTATTTCCTTCATGCAATTGCATGTGCCACATCCGTAGCTCGAACTGAAGTGCTCCAAGAGAATAAGTTTAAGTTTATAGTCCAAATATTATTGTGAGATAATAATATTTGACTTTTCTTTTTTTGACAGCCAGTCTAAAAATAGACTTGATCACTCACATTGTGATCACTCATATTTCTAAAAATAGAAGTCCATCTATTTTTACCAACATGACCAATCATCCACAAATAGCATCCTGCAACTCATAGACCTTGATCCATATGTCTAAAAATAGACATAGTCTAAAAATAGACTTGCGCCAAAAATTAGCCTGCGGGTCCACTTAGTGAAGGCGACTCCTTTCCACTAAGCTCCATCATCTTGTTGCATTCTCAACAAGCATTTCTTGTTGCACACTTTTCAACACTCCCTCTCAAAAAGAAAGGCTTCCTCTCAAACCCGATCCTGTAACTCTCGAATGTTCTGCATGCAATACATCTGGCCGGTCCACTTGCTCTATCATCAAAGTCTCTGACTGCTATTGCCTCTGTCGACTGAAAACTATGCATCTCTGTGCTCTTCAGTATCTGACTGCTCTAGCCTCTGTCACCTTGATCTCTGACTGCATTCGTGCTGCTGTTGGTTCTATCTCCCGGCATTGCATTCGCACTGCACCTCCCAACTGACTCCCTGTTGGGCTAGAAACATACTCTGATGCTGAAGCTCTACCTGCTGCTGACAAGTGCTCCCTCTCTGACATCTGCGCTACTGCAACATCTTCATGCATCTCGCACCATTGCACACCTCTCTGTGCCACTTAGCACTGTGCAAAATACTTGTGCCTCTCGCATTGTTGCAGCCTGCATGCTATGCGCTGTCCTGGGATTCCCCGCACTGTCGCTCTCTCTGCCGCTCCATCCGCATCTATCTCTACCCAATCAGTCAGTTCCTGCTACTCCACATCGGGGCTCCCGTAGCAAGGTCTCATCCAAGAGGTTGGGTACCTCAAGGATCCTGCCCCTCCTCCTTGGGACTATCAATCTATATCGCCCCACCTCCTACCTGGAGGTATGGCTGCATGTGATCCCTCAGCCCACCTGGCTCGAAGTTTCCCCCTATTGGAGGTCTCTGCATGAGTAGATGTCTCTACTCGATCTCCTCTCAGCTTCCCTTGTTGTGGCTGCTCCACAACCTCCTGAAGATGCTGCACCAATCGTGGCTCCTCCCATTGTTTAAGACTTCTTCTGGCTCTGCATGTTGAGAGGTAATATACCCTCCCTCTCAACCACCAAGTCTCCATCAGTTGCCTTGCTGCTCAGGGCTTTGCATGCATCTTGAACTCAAGAGCATACAGGTTCTTGATCGTGAACCAATCTGCTTCATCTGTCTAGTGATGATGTGTCTAAGGAAACCTTTCCGTTTCTGAAGACTACATCATAGCCTCTTTCTTCTAGCATTGCGATTGACACCAAGTTTCTCTTCAGTCCTGGTACATACTTGACATCGGTCAAGGTAAGGTGAGCTCCATGCTCCCTCTGAAAACTAACCGTTCCTACACCTGAGACACTATACTTCTAATCATTACCCATCCTTATGAGTATCTGGAGATCTTTCTTCTCCAAAGTACTGAACAAACTTTTGTCACCGGTCATGTGGAAAGAAGCTCCACTGTCAAGAAACCAACCACTTACCATCATGGATGAAACCATGCATGCGAAGAGTGTGAAATCCAACTCAAACTGTGAAGCAAGTGCCTCACCTTCAGATCCTTCCTCGGATCCCTTCTTGGACTTCTTCTTTTGGCAATTAGTAGCATAATGGCCCAACTCATGACAACGAAAGCATCTCACCTTCGACTTGTCAACCTTCTTCCCATCATTGGAAGAACTGGATTCGGAAAGAGAAACTTTACCCTTCCCCTTCTTCGCCTTACTCGCTAAGGCACAGTTCTCCTCATCATGCATAGATGAAGAACTGTCTCTGGTGCTCCGTCTAATCTCCTCTTGCACAAGATCCGACCAAAGTCTCTCCCATCCTGGCAATTTCTCCCTTCCATTCACTGAGTCCTGGTAGCTATGCCAACTCTTAGGAAGGCCAAGGAGTGCTAGACTCACCATATCCTCATCATCGACAGTCACCCCCACACTTCCCAGCTCATCCCAACATTGGGTGAACTTCGTGAGATACTGGGGCATACTGTCTCCATTCTCACACCTAATGTTTCTGAGTTTATCCTTGAGCGCCATTCCACCAGCTCAAAAAACTCAACTGCTTCTGATCTAAAATTCGTGAGAACAAAGTATTTCTTGTACAGAGATCGACTGTATGGGCATTCATCGGATATCTCACCTTCCAAAAGAAGGATGAACCCAGAAGCCACCTGGCCCAATTACAGACTCTGCTTGAAGAAATAAAATGTAAACACTTTCTGAATAATAAATGTGATGATCAATCCTAGCTTTGATATCCTGTAGAATTTTTTCTACAAATCAACCAGCTCTAGTACCATGTAGAAATTTCATGAATAATATAACACTTATTCACAGAGATTATCCCGATTATACACTAATTGCAGAATATATCCATGTATTCCTTGAGAAGTCATCTATAAATGATACATAGTACACAGACTTACCCAGTGATGGAACTTTCACAGGTCCAAACACATCACTGTGCACAAGCTCTAATTTTTGTTTCATCCTCTTACCACCAGCGGGGAAACTCACCCGATTCTGCTTCCCATATACACAATTTTCACAGAAATCAAAATCGAGAGAGCTATTACTCATACCTTCTACCATACCTTTACCATGAAGTATTCGAAGGCCCTTCTCTCCAATATGTCCAAGCCTTTGATGCCACAACATGGTCTTCTCTCCAGAGACCACTAGATATTCTGCTCCATTTTCAGGAACCATAGAACTATTGCACCCGTCACAACAACAATGCTACCTTGCAGCTTGTACAGAGTTCCAATCCGAAATCCCCCCATCAATA
>APFE030125823.1:1448-19236 GCA_000404065.3 Pinus taeda | reverse complement strand
TTCTTAAATTGGCTGACTTGGAACTTCCTGCACAGGTATACTCTCTGCCAAAGCCTCAAGCAGGAGCAGTTGCCTCATCCTCCACAACACATCAGGAGGCAGTCCAAACTACAAGCCAAGCTCACAGCAAAGGCAAGGAGAAAGAGATGGAATAGGAACAGGAACAGGTACAGCAGGCACAGGTTCAACAACCCCAACAGGTATCACAGCCACAAAAGAAGTAGCCAGGGTAGGGAGAACAGACGGCAGAGGCCCCAATGGCCACACAGCAGCAGCCAACACAAATGGAACCTCCCAGGCAAGACTCAAGGATTGATTCTTCTGTCCTACAAACCCCACAAAGGGAGGACATCAGCAGGAAAAGGGACAGAGAGACTCCCCTTACCACCTTAGCAACTCAAGGGGAGAAGAGACAAAGGCTAAACCCTTTCTCAGAAGAAGAAATGCCAATAGGGAAAACTTCAGGTACAGGCCTGCCCAGCATGGAGGCCTCAGCCAGTTCCTACCAGCATGAGCAAGAAAGGACAGCAAGAGGAGAAGTTAGCTCCTCAGGCCAATAGAGGGAAGGTGAGAGAAGCATCAAGCAGCAATTCAAGGACATCAAATAGAGAAATGAACCTTTGAGGCTGCAGTTATATAATCATTTATTGAAAATGGTCCCCACAAACCAGCAAAGACTCATGTCTGCCTATGATACACATGAGGGAAAAATGATAATGAGCCATTTCACACCAGCAGTGCAGCAACCACAGTCAGCTGCCGATTATATCAGGACCAACCTTGAGGTCCTGTCCAAGGACATCCACCCAATGGATCAAATTGAATTGCACAAACAAACTGGTGAGATGGTGTATGCCACCTTGACAGATAAGACCTTAGTGAACTATAGGCTACAAAATAGCCTAAATAATACCACTGCACAACTTGAGCTGGAAAGGGCTTCCTCTCAAGCAAAGGACAACAGGATCAAAGCTCTAGAGGAAATCATAATAGAGCTTGGACATGATCCTAAGGATGTCAAGGCAATAGAGGAGATTCTGAAGCTAAGGGATGCTGATATGGCAGCACTGAGGAAAATGATAAAGATCAAAGCAACTCTTCATCCTCAAGCAGAAGAGATTGCCCAGCTCAGACAAGACAAGGATGCAGCTGCTATGCTAGTTACATTATATAAAGAGCTCATCCACACACAAGAGAAGCTGCAGGAATCAGAGGCTACCCTTTAGCCAGCATTGCAGCAAAAGGAGGCAGGACAAACCTCACAACCTCCTCCAGAAACAATAAATCTGGAGGAAGCTCCTCAAACCACTGCCCCTCCCAATCAGCAGACACAACAGGCAGCACCGTCCACCTCAGCACCAATAACAGAGCAGGCTGAAAGCCTTGACATGCAAAAACTGAGGAATGAGATTCAAGCCTTGGAGTCTCAAATGTCAGAGTGAAATCAGGCCAAGACACTCTGGCTAAAATCAATGAGAAATATGGCAAAGTCAAGCCAGAATGTGGCCGAAAAGAGAAAGAGAGATAAAGGGAATTTTAAAAAAGAATAATGAGCTAGAGAAAGGAGCCACACTGGACAAGGTGAACATTCTGAGCTCAAAAGGATCCTTATGGGGCAATATTGCCAGTCCCCATCACAACCAGTGGGAGTACAATTGGGCCATTCATGAGCAAGTGGCGCTCATTGGAAAAGAACATAGAGAGATACAACGAGCAAGGGCATCTCTAGGCAGTATGCCTGAGATTGCCACTAGAATGATAAATGTGCTAAACTACAGGACAAGCTCCCAGCTCATCAAAATGGGAATTGCCAATAGGACTGAGACCATTTCAATGATCAAAAGGGTCCTGACATTAAGAAACCTAGTTCAGACCCTGGAAAGAAGAAGCCAGGACATGCAGGAAGATATCAATAAGTTCCAGGACAGGTTTATGGCATTACGGAAAAGAGGTCTTCCTAGCCTGACGGAGCCATCAGGAAAGCTACTCTCACATGAAAAATATGCCAAGAGAGTCAACACTTTTGCTGCCAATCAGATTTCAGAAATAGCAAGCACATCAGCAGAAGCAGGGCCAGCAACAGGACAAACCCTTTTCAACAGGGTGGAAAGCTTATTTTTCATAATGAATGAAATCACTCACTTGTTTGATGAGCCTCCCCATTTTTACAAGTATACAGAGGCAGATGAGACCATGGGGTCAATTTTGAGGCATCAATTTCCTACACAGGAAGTCTGGAACAACTTGATACAATTACTTCTGAACCAAAGTCAGTAATTATGTTGTTTCTTTTTTGAAAATATTTAAATTTTCATACACAGGAAGATAAGGACACATTAGCAAGTATGCAGAAAGAGGCTGAGCCAACTCAGCACAAATATTCGGCCACCACAACAGCACTGGAAGTCACAGGTGACAGGGCCGAAAAGATACAAGAGGACAGAGCTGCACAAACACATCATTCAGCAGTTATAACAAAGCGCCCAACCGACTCAGTGAGCTCCAAAGGTCAAAATATTCTGACAGGAGTAAAGAGCATTTATGTTTTATTAAAGATTGTAATAATTTCATATCTACAATTTCTGTACGAGTTAATGAAGATATTTTACCTCTCAGATGACTCAATGCCTGAGATATTTTGTATGAAACACTTCTATATATTCCCCCTCGCATATGTTAGCAGGGGTTGGACGTTGGATGTAAAGGATTTCTCATATCTATTCTACTGTTCTTTTACTGTAACTCTCAGAGAAGTAATACAAAAGACGATAGAATTTGAAAAGCTCTGTGTTGCTTGATGTTTTCTGGTGTTTAGCTAAAAGTTGCAGGATTCCTTCGTATTTCATGGCACAGTAAGTTTCTCTTATAACTCTTTATTATGTGTTTTATTATCTTTCATATCTCTTTCATGTTTCCTATGCGTTACAGTTAATAGCAAGGAAAAAGAATAGTTCCAGGATTTAATCACAGATTACCCTGAACTCAATCTAAGCTATTTTGAATGTTTTTCTTCAGTTATAGTAATCAAAGCGTAATTCTTAATTGCTACCCTTTCACACTATATCTTCACAGTGATTATTGTTTCAGGAATTCAAGTCTGCTCCTGAGGAATACATCTCTTTCTCACACCCCAGCTTAGTGCAAAATTCTTAATTTCTTTTCACTGGTTGTTCGCACTCCATCATCACAATTTCAAGTTTGTTTCATGAAGTATCTAAATGGCCCTGTAATTCCAGCTGCTCAAACTCAAGATTTCAAGAAACCAACAGCCACAGACTCCATTGCCCAATGGACTAACTTCATCTATAGATCTTCACTATAAGCACAGAAATACATCCTTCCAACCAAACATAAACAAAAAACCTTTACTTCATAACTAGCCTAATATCACCACAGAACAGAGACAAACCTTATAGAGAGAGCCCTCTCTGATTACAGTTGGGCTAGAAGCTGTAATCCAAAGATTGGTTAGTGGTTACCCTGACCGTATTCCCTTGGGAGTCATACGGAACAACCTAGGTGTTAACAGTTTCCATAACATCAGTCTAACAACCACACCAATGATGAACTTGGGGAGGTCCCATATGTTCAGAGATGAGAATTCCCATTGAAAACCATCAAAAACCTAATGACCATGGACTCATAACCTAGATATGATACCACTGATCTGGATCTTGGCCGATAGACCCAAAACCAATAATGTTGAGAGGGGAGGAGAGAAGCCAACACCAAAACATTGATGAAAAAAATGCATACACTGAATACATCCAAAATAAAATGTGAATATAGAAGAAAATATATTAAATGAGAGGGAAAATGTTGTTACATCTGGATTATGTGGATTAATACCCCTTTTACAAATTGAGGCTCATTACTTATAGTCTTTATAAGTTGAAATACTGTGGGTAAATACCATGGGTAGATACCATGGGTAAGTACCATGGGTCAATACCATGGGAGGATACCGTGGGTAAACACCATGGGTGGATGCCATTTTCCATTAATGTCAAAGTGGAAAAAGTTTCAAACAAAGGGAGAAGTTATGGATACGAGGAGTAAACCTTTTTCAATGATGTGAAAGGGGACAAATTGAAGACAAATAGAGTTCTATAGAGACAATGCATAAATGTTTGTGGTTTCCATCAATGTCAAATGGGAGTATTGTTGAATATAATGTTATTTATTTTAAAGTTAGGAGGATAAGAATGACAAATTTAGAGGGAGGTTGTTGGAAATATTGTTTTCATTGATTTCAAAGATAGGGGAGACTATAGATGTCGAAGATAAATAATTCTAGATGAAGATTGTTGGAAATATTGTTTGTATATTAAAGTTTTTTGTTAATACCTAGTTTGTATACCATTTATTTTAAGGCAATTTTACCCTAAATATCCATCTCAAATGGAAGCTCAAGATATTTGTTTAAAAATCTCATTTTGAGATATTTCTAATGGTATGCCACTATATCTAACTCCATGGGAATGAGGATAATAGAAACACTATAAATAAAGGATAGAAGAGAGATTTTTAACATCATCTAAGCAAGAAGATATTTGGGGTGCACAACATAAGTTGGGGAATACTCTTGAGGTCTTAAAGATGGATAAAAAATGTGATTTGTGGAATGAACAAGTCATACTTTACTTTTCACTGGAAATTTTCATAGGATGTTCCAGACTATGAAACATGGAAGGCATGGAAGAAATATATTTCTATACCTATGGTGGAAATTTCAAACTATAGTTCCCTTTAATTTTGGAGATATGTTCTAACAAAAGAAAGCTTACTAGATGATCTTAAAATCTAGTTCAAGTAGGTCCATCTAAAATATTGTCGATAATATTTATTCTAGGATATTTCATTTCATGAAACTTGGAGTAGATGGAGGAAATATATTCATGTAAATGTGTTAGAAATTTTAGACTTTCCCTCACTATAATATTCGAGTTATTATCTAAGGAGTTTAGGCTTCTTGAATGTTACAAAAATTTGCTTCAAACATGAAAGATTGGAAGCTTTGGTATAACTTTCTTTTTGAGATGGTTCACATTATGAAATATTTAGGAGACATAGAATGGGTCTCTAAATACTTATGGTATACATATGAGAGATTTGTTGACTATAATTTCATAGATATGCAATGATTACGTTAGGATTCATGAATGCTCTTGAAATTTGATTCAAATAAATCGGCTTAGCATTTTCACTACAACTTTATTTCTAAGATGTTTTAGATTGTGAAATATTAAGGATTAAAATGCAAGAGCTTTAGACATATGGGGTGGAAATTTTAGAATTTTATTCATTATAATTTGATATATATGCTATAACGAATTCGAGTTAAGAGTTTATGTAATAAAGTTAATAACGACAAAATAATACCAAGGTCATGGGAAACATATTCCATGTTGAATGTTGGGAAAACCATTCTAGTAGGCATCACTTGTTTTGCATTATGGCTAAGGGAGATTTACCAATAATGGAAAAGGAAATGGAAAAGTCTTTGAAAAGGTAAGGAGGCATTAATTGGCATTTTGTTTGTGAAAATAAAGGAAAAAAGGAGAAAAAGAAGGTGAAAGGTCACAACTTGCATGTGAGGAAGAAATTGAAGAAAAATAGAGGAAAAGTAAAGAAATTAGAGGCATCAATGATAAGAAAGATTTAGAACATCAATTTGTAGCCTTTTGTCACTTTTGTTTTGGAATTAGTATAAGAGAGGAGAAGAGCATCAAGAGGAGAAGGGAAGTAAGAAAGCAAAGGAAGGACAAGGAAAAAAAAGGAAGGACAGGGAAAGCAAAGGAAAGCAAGGATAAAGCAAGGAAAGGTTGGATCAAGCAGCTTCAATGAGAATACTTGTAGGTAATAGGTTGCATGTATGATTTCCTAGATGGTTTTGACATGAATGTTATGTGCATGTGTTTATTTGGTTCATTTGATGCCATTGAAATGGGTTTTTTAGAGTTTTGACAGTGGTTTTAGCCTTGTCTTGCCATTTCTAGATAGCCATGGTGTGATTGGATTCTTTCTTGGTTGAGCTTTCGATTTCCGGAAGGTTTTAGATTCGAGTGAGGTGGCCTTTAGAAAATACCAAGGGTTGGGGTTAGAGATGGTTTTCTCTAGGAAGCCCACAATAGGTGGGTGGAGACAAAACAATTCCTCAAGGGATGGTATAGGAATTTTGAGGGATCCAAGCTCGGTTTGGTTTTGTGATATTGAGATTGGTTTAGGTGAAATCACTGTATGGTGAGGGTGGAGGTAGTTTAACCTATGGATTCCCTTGGTAGTTTATGGATTTTTTTATCCCATAAGATCCCACATTCATGCTTGGAATATGGCACTGGGCTGATTGGCTGAAAGAAATATTCGATTAAGCCAATCTATGGTCAGGTGGTACATGGAAGTCCCTCACTTGGTTGGATTTTTCATATGGTTAATAAGAGTTGAGTTTCTCTTGTCTTTGATGAGTAACTGCATTTGTATTATGTGTATTTAATGGTTATTCTATCATTTTTATCTACTTAGTTATATGTTGGTTATAAGCATGGTTATGTGAAAGATCTAACTATGACATGTATCACATTTTAATTAATAAATGTTTGGTTAATGAATGGATGACCTAATTGGTGTTATGATAACTATTGTGAGAAGGCATTAGTCCTTCTTTGTAAGCCTCAAATAATTTTCATATCCATACATTTAGATATGTATTCATGACCTATAGGTTGCAATTTTACCATGTGATTGATGGAATGCCTATCCTGGTTGAGAGGGGTCAAGTCAAGTCCTTCCACAATTTCTTAGTTTAGAAGCTTTGTTTCTATGTTATTCATCATTTATGGAAGTTTCATTGATTTCTAGGAAGAGTGATCTAGGTGGATATTGGTGGCCACCCGTCTATTCCACTTGGACCCCCACTATTGTTTCTTTCAATTTTTCAGTTTCCTTCATTATAGCACAATTTACTATTATTGGCAATTTTTTGGGTCATAAACTTTCAGAGCCGTTTTGAGGCCCTAAATAAAGTGTTTTTGGAAAACAGGAAAACATGAGTTTTTCATTGAAGTTTGCAGTTGAAATCTATATTCATTGGATATATCTTTCTAAAGAGGTATTGTTCCCATCAAACATAGATCATATGCCAAAGTTACAACCCCAAGAAGTTGATGTCCCATTTTACCCAAATAGGGCCCATTGTTTTCGCACTTCATCTCCTAGGGTTAAGTTTTTTGATATTTATGTTTTTTCATTATTTGTCAATAATAAATAGGCATTCGAGCCTCATTGTAACACATTCTAGAGGCATGTAGTTGCTACATCTCATCTTAGAGGTAAGCTACCATCGCCCGAGCTAGTTTATTTCTATTTTTGTATGTAAGCATATTTTAGTTCTTTGATATTAATGAAATGAAGTTTTATTTCTATTTCACCTGTGTGTATATGTGTATCTCTGTATTTTATTGCATTCATGAATAAGTCTAGATTAGTGCTATCAGAGCGGTCTTCTCTTTCTCTATTTTTGTTTGCATGTCCCCAACGACATTAAGGTATAAGGACTTAGGGGTCAAACTAGTTGAACCTTTGCAAGACCAGTCTTGCAAACCCCTACAGCTTCCCATGGTAGAAGAAAATAAAGATGAGGGGGTAGGATATCCTTTCAAAGTATTTCTTGAGGAAGCCCTCGAGTGATAGTGGAGCACGATGATGGATAACTTTTCCAAGATCCTTCGATGGCTACCCAGAGTCGATGCATCTTCATCTAGCAACCACTCTAGAGGCACCACCCATTTTAAGGTACAAATTAACTTTGATATCCCCATACGTGAGGGCTAGGTAGATGTAGGCAGTAGATAGATGGTTAAATATGTTGGAAGGATATTTTATAGTTCATGACCTTTCCAATTGGGGAAATATTACTTTTGCAATGCTGAAATCTGCTAACAATTTAAGGACTAGTGAGAAACTTATTGTGAACAAAAGGACGAGGGAGAATCCTCACTATTTTTAGTTGCACCCACTTGGAATTCTTTCCAAGACACCATCAAGGAACAATATTACCTTATCGGGAGCTATGAAGATAAATACATAAAGTGGACCATGTTGTGGCAGGGAAGGGACCAAGATGTGCTAGAGTTCATAGCTTTTTTCCATACCGTTCGCACAAAGCTAGGTATCAAGGATTATGAGCAGAATTTGGTACTTACGTACTGCAACTATCTACACAAGTACATCTAATATTAGATGGATTTCTCGGACATCTCCTCACTTGGTGCTACCTATTGATACGATATCAAGATTGAGCATAAATTTAAACAAAAGAAGTGATACTTTGGACATGTGAATCCGAAGCAAGGCGAGGACGTCCAAAAAATGTAGAATAAAGGACAAAGCCAAGGAGGGGTGACATAAGTGAAGAAAAAAACCACGGAGAAAAATAAGGAAATAAGGAAATGGTGTGAAAGCCATAAGAGCCCCACCCACAACACAAGTGAGTGTCGAGCCAAGCAGTCATTGGTGGCCAAGGTAAAGGCTTTCAAATTAGATGCATGTTCTGACTCTAAGTCATAAATAAACAAGGGGAATGAAAAAGGGAAGAAGATTATCGACGAAAGGCCTAGTTCCATTGTTTCCACCACCAAGATCTAGAAGGATGAGCTTGAACATCTAGAGGAGGGAGAGTGTCTCTTACATTCATAGATGTGGGTGAAGGGTTCTCCGCTGCAATTCATTGTCAATAGCAGGAGCCAAAAGAACCTCATTTCAACAAAGGTCATGAAGTGGTTGGGCCTACCGACCATACAACACCCACTGCTGCACACCATCAGGTGGCTTCACCAAGGGTGAGATCTCCGCATCAACCAATAGTGTTGCCTTACCTGTAGCATCAAGCCCTTCACAAATGAGGTAATGTGTGATGTTGCTCCTCTTAAAGTTTGTGATGTATTATTAGACCAACCATACTTGTGGAAGTGACTTGTTATGTATAAGTCTAGGCCTCACACTATTATTATTGATTTGGGTGATAATTTTTACAGGATAATGGAGCTACCACCACCTACCACCATTTCTTTGATCACTATGAAGCAATGTTGTAAGATCATTTCCCAGAACATGAAATTTCTTTTCCTTATGATTTTCCCTTAGGAAAAGAAGAAGATTTTGGCCACGGCCTCTAGAAAGGGATTCTCTGCACAACAACAAAAAATGGACAAGGCTGTGGAGGAGTACAGGGACAACTTCACCTCACTCACAAGGTTACCTCTATACTATGAGGTCAAACAATCCATGGATATGACTCTAGGCTCGCTTTTGCCTAATGGACCAATCTATTGATGCTCTATTCTAGAGAACGATGAAATCAAGAGGAAGATTCAGGATCTGTTGCAGAAGTGGAAAATTAGGCCAAGTTCATCACGTTGTGGTAGCTCGACCATGTTGGTATAGAAGAAGGATGGGACCTGGAGACTCTGTATTGACTATTGGGTGCTGAACAAGATCACTGTTAGGAATAGGTATCCAATTCCACGGACTGACGATCTTTTGGACCAGATTAAGGGGGGGAATATTTTAGCAAGATTTACTTGAAGCCTGCTTATCACTAAGTACCAATTGAACCCTACGATGTGTGGAAGACTACCTTCAAATTCAAGGAGGGCCTTTTTGAATAGCTGGTCATGCTTCTCGGGTTGACGAATGCTCCCGCAACTTTCATGAGGCTATTGGATGACATCTTTCGAACCTTCACCAACTGATTCATGGTGGTGTATTTGGATGACATTTTGATCTTCAAATAGAGTTGGAAAGAGCACCTCCATCATATTCGATAGGTCCTCCAAACCCTGCAGAAACAAAAATTGTGTTGCAATTGGAGAAGTGCATTTTTGGTATGACCTAGGTTTAGTATAGGGGGTACAACATTGTTATTTCACTATAATGTATTTTCTTTCCTCTTACTCAGTTGTATGAAATTATTCACCTAAAGGATGGGCAGGGGGAGTAGGCTTTACATTTAAGGAGAGGATTCAGACTCATTTCTTTGCACCTGCATCAGACATCCAAGTGAGTGAATTTATAAGCCTTGAGTGCTTTGTTTTCTTAACGACATGCTTATTTGTAAATTTATTAAGTATAGAAGGCCCATGCTTATTTGTAAATTCAGTAATTATCAGCAAACCTCAAAATGTTTTTAAGATGTTTTGTTTACTAGCTTTTGAAATTTTGATGAAAAAAATTAACATGTTGTGTTTATTGCAAATTCATAAATGGAAATTAAATATACAGGAAATTAGAGAGTTATAATAAAATATGAAATCGGATTAAGTGGAGCCACAATATATCATGGCCATGGGTGAATCTCCTGCCAAAGTGCGATAAATTTCTTGCCATTGTGCAACATGGAAGGGTTAATCTCCAAAAAATTCTTGCCATAGTTCAAGGTGGAAGGGTTAATCTCTAGTGTGACTCCTTTAACTCAAACATCAACCGTCTTAGATTATGATGAAGAATTGTGAAGATGTTGAAGAATTGTGAAACAATGCAGATAAGTTTTATAATAAACAATCTGGTAAAGACCTTCGCGTTGGATTCACTCGCTACTTGCATCCTCATACTCACCACCACTTTCATCCTCATTTTCTCCAAACAAAAAATGATATATATATATATATATATATATATATATATAAAAGAGATATATGCACATTAAATTTTTGAGAATTAATGCTAGCATTACCTTTATGTTATAAAAGTGCTTTTAAATTTGTAAAATATATCTAAAATATTACCTCGATGAGACCAAATAAAATGGCAAAATTTTTCATTTGATTGAAAAAATGGAATATAAAAAAAACTTTACTTAAAACGGAAACTGACGAAATATTTAATGGAATATGAAAAAAAACTTTACTTGAAAAGGGAAATTACTTCGTCAGTTTCCATGTCAACTAACAACGACTAAAACATATAACTTTACACATTGTTATGTGAAAAGGGATTGTGATGGATGGTCTTCATTTTGACCACTTTTATAAATTAGGTTCCATTATATATAGAGTTTAAGAGATACAAATGAACATGATGTTTCTTTTAAGAAATATTTTTTCGCGTTTATTTATCTATTTATAGCTTTGCATATTTTAATGTGCATCAATAAAATTTAAGAGAATTTTCTCTATGGATTTTGAGTATTTTATTTTTAATGAGATTTATTTATTTATGGATCTTGAGTATTTTATTTTGTGTACATAATTTTCCATATGTGGATATGATAAATAAACTAAAAACTTTCAAATACTTTACGTTACATTAGAAGTCATGATTAGGGCGTGCTTAAATCACTGTACTATATATTTGATGAGGAAGAATAATAACTTTGATGTAAGTTGTTTGGGATGCACCTAACTTCCTTTTGGTTTTATCAAGGTGAGGGTGTGATAAAATTTTAAACTCTTGCTATTAAAATTTTAGAATTATTGTCACTTATGGTCTTTGGAAATTATAAATGGTTTACTTTAATACCAAAAGTAAGAAGTGGTCGGTGGTTTAAGTGACATGGTTAGGAGTTATGTATTTCAAAAGTAAGAAATGGTTTGTGATTTATATTATATGTTTAGGAGTAAACATTAATATAGGTATGAAAAATTGTTTTTATTTATTTGATGAGGAAGAATAACAATTTGATACATAAGTTATTTAAGAAATTTCATTAAAGGTGAAGTATTTGTTGGAAATTAGATCACTACTAGGGTGACTCAGTAATGCGACACTTTTAAACTTTTTCTTTAATTATTTAATCTTTGAACATGAATAAAATGAGATCCATAATTAGAGATTATTACATCAAACATAAATTAGAAATCATGAAAGAAATCACACAATAGACACAAGTGTTTATGGTGGTAAACCCATCTTGGGACAAAAACCACCCTGCTGCTGCTGCACTACTCAATTCTTTTATTAATTGTTTAAAAAACTATACATGGATTAGCTCACTCTTATGATCCAAAAGACTCCACATATTCCATAGTGTTTTGTTCCTTTCAGACAATAACTTTATTCTCTCTTAGATCTATAGACTACATCCGCAGAAGGCCACCACAATCAATGATCCTTGTCCATTTTCCATTGGACTATCCAACTCCTATTAGATGGGGAAAACTCTTCCATATACTAAATACACCAAGTCATCGTCTACTCAAAGCCTCCATGCATTCACTTCTTCCATGTGAGCCTCATTTCATATATTTTCAGACTAGTCTGCTAAAACTTGCTCAACATGAGAATTGCAACAAGCTCGCATAAAAGCTCAATCAATATCTAATTTGCAGCACTAGATGCCATTAAAAAATCCAGAAAGGAAGTCCTCACCGGATGGAAAACAATCTCCTCAAAATCTACTCAAATCAACACCTAAACATCTCACGCACTCCATAATCATAAGTTTGAAACAAGCTTCAACTCACTGTTGCTACAACTACAAACTGCTTAAGAAATTATACACTAGAGAAATATGTCGCTTGTAGGCTCTTCTGCGAGCTCACTCTTTATACACACAGATAAGTCATCCAACCATACTAACAATGAGATATGTCCAATATTTATATGAAATCAAGTGATAAACTCAATACTTGCTCAGAACTACTGGGCGTCACAACTCTTTTCACATGCTTGATTAGATCTGGATTCAACTCATTGACTCAATCAACCACTAACTCGACTATCCTTTCTGATATTTTCAACTTTAATAAACTTTTTGAGGTGCCACAAACTTTTCCCACCATAAAAAAAGTTTATATTAAGGATATCACCATAAACAAAAAATTAGCTGAACAACAAGAGGAATGTGAAATAATTTTAGTGAAAAAACCCTAGTCACTCCCTTAGCACCGTCCTACAAGTGATTGGAGATATAACCACTCTCTTGGGCCTACCTCCATGCTACTGGAGCTCTCTGACTGCTCCCTTGAACCATCATTCATGCTAATGGGGCTAAGAATCAGTGAAAATATCAGTTCTTCACTCTAGAACCTCTGCCACTTGTTGAACCATCATCATCAACCCCTTAACACTCCTTCAAGAATCTACAACAACTTATGAAATAGGCTAAGAATAAGTCTATGACATGCTAGACTTATTCTGCCAACTTTAGCACCAAGACCAACACCTCAATCTCCTCAGTTATAAACCTCAACATCTATGACACTTACAACAAAATCTCCATCACTTGTAGCAGCAACCTCAACACTACAGTAGGAGCATCAAATCATACAATTGACTCCATCACTGGTGGAAGAACCTCCAACAAAAGAAACCTCATCTTATCAAATGTAGCAACAATCCAATGTATCCAAATCATGTAGAGATATATGAAACATATAGAGAAACACTCCTATCACCTAACACAATAGCATATCTAAGCTACAACACAACATCAACACCCATAGCAACAATGCAATTCTCCTACAACAACATCATCTCCAACCAACTCAAAATGTATGGAATCCATCTCCTCAACAACCACAACATCTTCTCCACTAAGTCAAGTCATAGGTATGTTGACATCAATTCCAAGTAATAATACCATCAACCAATCATCCATCACCAACACTCATCACACATGCACATGAGAAACAACATCTCTATCTTGTTGACATAAATACCAACACTACAATGCCAACAAAATATCCCTTTGTCATTGATGTCAACCTCAATACAACATGTGAGGTTGAAATCCAACCATCCAAAAACCTCATTCGACATCAATGCAAAAGGGCCATACAAACACTAAAGTACAATGCCAATAATGTGTCGGATGAGAGAAAGACTCCCCATATCATAATCAACACCATGCTAATATAATATAGACAAAAAACATAAACCTTAACTGTCAATCATGTCTCTACCAATGCCATGCCATCTATGAACTGAAGCATGCTCCCCCTAAGCATGTAATGGAGCTGCAAGCATACACTCTGTTTGCTAAAGCAACACATCTGCCTACTACAATGAGCCCCCTTGCTTAGTGCAAGAGACTACTCCTCAAGGAACATGACTCCAACTAACTTTGGTCATGATATAGAATACAATATTATACAACATAATCCTTCATGGAGTAAGTACATAGCTATGACATGTACATAGGACTGACATATGACTCCTCTACACCTATCACCAACCATGAGTCTATGGAAGCAAGTTTACATCATGTACCCAATGGAGTGGGGCTACATCAAAGATATACAAAGTAATACATGACTTAGACATCCATTGTCCCATACATATCTAATTACCAATCCATACTAGACACCATGGGTCACTCCATGAGCAATGTGCCCAAAAGATGACATAATGAAAATACACGGCTTTTACAATTGCACACAAAAGTGCTATCATCAAAACATGCCAAAAACATAGAGTAACATGATTACATGGAAACAATGAGCATTAACATATGCTCCATATGGAAGCAACAATGAAATACAATACATTGCATCCATGAGCTATAACATAAACTATCTAAAAGTAGCAACAACAATAGGAATATGCTATACGACAAAAAAAAATACATCCTCATCATCACATTCTTTCTCCCCATGAGAGAAAAATCAAGCAACATCATCCATCATACCAAATCATCATAAGAAGAAACAAATGCATAGCCTCAACATAGGTGAGAAACATATCATCAATGAGGTATAAGCATCAAATCAGTGAGGAGAAAATCATCGATATACATTAGCATCAACATAAGATCCAACAATAGGATATTGTGGATGACAAATAATTTCATCATATCTCAACCACATGAGTACACAATATCTCATCCATCCAACAACACATGAGAAGCAACATGGTACATCTAGACTAGAAAACATCAGTAATAAAGTCCATACTCTAGATGAAATTTCTCCCACACATCGTTTGATCTGCATGACAACAAAATATGCATCAAAAAATAAAACATAACTATGATCTAACACTAAGATCATCATCAAAATGCCAACTATGTCATGCAAGCCATACTATCCTACAATAAAATCAATGCCAAATTTGCCATGCAATCGTACTATCTCACACAACATGCAATGTGTGTAAAAAACAATAAAAATATTCCTGAAGCGCAAATGCTCCCCCTGAATGTGTGATCCCTCATCACACCTAGACATGTATGGATTCCATATCATCATTAGCAACAAAACAAACTAAAACATATAGCTTCTCCAAAATAATTAACAAATATACATGGCTACTCCAAGTAAAATCATACTGGAATAGAAATAAAGTAAAAATGAAAATACTCTTCAAACCTCGAGGAGTCCCCCTGAACACATACACTTTCCCATATGGATGCGCAAATAAGAATTTTCATGCAAATCATAATGCGACCATATGCTCCCCCTGGGACCATACAAGCCTCAGCTTTTGGTGGAAGATCCTTGCTACTCTTTTCTCCTCCAAACTTTTATTTGTTTATCTTTGATCCAGGAGGATTCTTCAAGGTTTATAAGACCTAGGAGTCTTATCACACATTTACTAAAGGGAGTGGGTTCCCTTAATTATTTTGTTTATTTTTCCTAAGTTTAGTTTGAAGCTCTAAAGAGATTTAATGTAACTTGAATAATGAAGAATATCTCATGAGCGCAGAGATCTTAGGGATGAGTGAGTAATCATGGGAAGAGTAAGGATTTTGTGGAAATAGAATATCTTATGGGTTGTTAAGGAGGATTTTGTGGATCTGAACCAGAATCTGGTATTAGAATCCTGTTCTTTCATAATGCAATTCGAGGAGAAAATAAGGGATTAGATAGGAGATAGAGGAGAGGTGTGTGTGCACGCTAGAGTCTTTAGATCTAGGTACTGTCTTATAGCCAGAATGGGAAATTAATGTGAATCAGGCCGGATTGGCCTCTATAAATTTGTATATTATTGATATGATGTTGAATTCAGTAAACAATTCCAATGGACTGGTTATGTTAATGTCGATACGAATTTTAGAATAATGGATAAAGTTTTAATGATTATATGATGAATTGCAAGTTTTCCGTGTTCCATTTAATTGGTTCCTTTGTTAAACTATAAAATTGTGAATAAGGGCTCAGTAACAACGTTGGAAACTCAGGGAAAAGGACAAAAAGAGAATATGCCAGGCATGCTAATCCTTGGCCAGAGTCACTAGTTGATTCAGGGTTGAAATGTGTTGAGTGTGGAGCATGATTGCTTAGAGGTCTTTGTTTCAGCCGGATGTATACCCCAGGAAGTTTGTACACCTCTCAACAAGGGGGTGTTGGGTCCCCATAATACTAGTGATTACCCCATTACTATTGTATTTGTACCCCTTATTAATATTGTTGTGCCCCTATTGTGCCCATATTGTTACATTGTGCCCCATAGAAGCCCACTATGTTTATATTGTGCCCTTACATTATTATTGTTATGTAGGCTTTGATTATGTTATGACCCCTTAGACTCCTATATATAGAAAGGAGGTATTTTCATTTGTATCATCCAAGAATTCTTTATTTATGTAATGTAAAGGAGGTTGCCCCCTCGAAGATGCTGAATTATAAGGCGTTGATCTATCTTTTCTATCTTTTCTTGAGCTGGTTTCATAACATTTGGTATCAGAGCTTTGGATTCTAGGGTTTCACTGGTCCAAATAGGTCATCGTGGAATTTTCTCTATAACTTGTTTTCTGTAACGTTTCAGAAGTTGAAAGAAAAACCCATTTGAGAAGACATCGCGCTAAATCTTGAGTTCGAATTTCAGAGCATTTGGTGCTATAAGTACGGAGATATGATCTGAGGATTTTGGTCTTTTTGCAGACTTCTAAATTACATTCCAAACAGGTGACCTGGGGACAATCATCATAAATTTTTCTCTGAGCATTGGATTGAAATTACATAAAAAGGTGTAGAAATAGGACGGACTGTAGTTGCTTCTATATTTTTTTTAGAGCCAGAGGTCGAAACAGTGACTCGTGGAACATCGCACAAGTTTGCTCTACTGAATTAGTCTATAATCTGGTCACTGTGGGAGATTTGGCATAACTCTTCATTGGAGAATCCAATTGGGGTAAGACTGGTGGCATTGGAAATAGGACACAGAGGGCTACCGCAGGTTTGTAATTTTAGAACTGGATGATCTGAAACTATAGAGATACATCTGAGGAAATATCGAGCTCCTACAAAGTGAAAAAAGGTGTGTATATTTTTTAAAATGTTTGCTTAAGCTTGGTTTGAAAATTTATTTTGAAGGAATTCAAAGGGCATAGTGAAGCATTATTATCAGTAATTGATTCCCCGAAGAAAGAAAATGGAAACACCTAGTAGGCGACTTGAAAGCTCTAGCATGACTCATGAAGAAGAGGATAAAATGCAACATGATATATCAAAATTACGAGACCAAGTGCAACAAGTGTCACTTGCACAAAAAGGAACAGAATCTCAGATGGATTTTTTAAAGAAGGGTGTAGAAGCTAAGATGAATGACATGGAAGCTAAGATGGATGATTTGAAGATAGATTTGAAAACAGACATGGAAGACTTGAAGATAAATATGAATAAGTTGCTACAAGAAAGGGTCATTAAGGGTGAAAGGGTAGTAAAGGAAACTCATGATGAGAACAAAATAAATGTTAATCATGATTCCATAGACTCTAATGTTGGGTCAAAGACCCACCATATTCCAAAAATCGATATGAGGAAGTTTGATGGCAAGGATCCCACAACATGGATATTACAGATGGAGCAATTTTTCGATCTCAATAATCTGCAAAACACACAAAAGGTACGTA
>APFE030125820.1:0-59245 GCA_000404065.3 Pinus taeda | reverse complement strand
TGGCGCTCTGCATAATCTGTTCATGGAGTACATGCCAGGTGGCTCCGTAGCGGATCTGCTGGCTAAGTTTGGAGGGCGGCTGGAGGAATCCATGATCAGGGCATCCGTAGCGGATTTTTATTATACACGTAGTTGGATATACACTAAACAATTAACATGAGAGATTTTGCTTCTTTCAAATTTTAACTCTCGTCTGCTTGTAAAAATACAAATCCAACACAAACATGATACCAAACCCATTAAGAAGAGGCCCCTTAAAGAAAACATTGCCAAAACATTTTTTTTGTGCAACCTAAATAATTAGCTCTTGATTTCTCTGTTCATGGTGAACCAATGGAATTCAACTGAATTGGTGGTAGGCATACATATTTCAACAATGGGTTTTTGGACTAGTTTCTCAAACTACACTAATATATTGTCGTTTTCCTCACTTTGTATGTTCTGTATTAAATCCTCCTCTTACATGGCACACCGACTAATGTAAAGATGAGGTAGGTAATTAGTGAATTAAGTGAAAGAGATGATAGTGTGGAGTTGTCGAAATTTAAAGTTTAACGAAAAGGGAAATGGTTCATTTAGTTATTGGAACTTATCTAGTTAAACCTTCATGTTCACAACCAACCAACCATTAAAATGTATGACGCTTAATTTATATATGCATGTCAGTTTCAATATTTAAAACCAAATTTCAGAAAGTACATAATGTGTTTTTTTTTTTTTTTAACTAAAAATCTAATAATCCAATAAGAGTTGGTGTTATTTATAGACTTAAGTTATAAAATCAGCTTAACTAATATACTTTAACTAGTTATTTTTAAGATGTTGATTTCATTTAGGTATTAAAAATACATTTTAAACAAATAAAAAATAAAATCTTACTAAAATATTTATATTACAAAATTAACTCTCAATCCGTGTAAGATTGCACCTACCAATAACACATTCCAAACCAGTGAACCAACTCATAAACCCATCAACCATAACAATAAGGATAGTTCAAATTTAAATTTAAATTAAGGACAATATTCCAAACCTACTCAGTAGAACTATTTGTTGATTTTTCTGACATACAAATCAAAACCAACCAATATTCCAAACCTGCTCAGTAGAGCTATTTGTTGATTTTTCTGACATACAATTTGAAACTAATTTTCAAAAATATACTCTAAAACATCCTGAAAACACTTAGATTATAGAGAACTTACAATTCAAACTTAAAATTCCAGATAAAAAAAATATACTCCAAAAAAACCAAAACATACTTCCAAACCAATTCTTAGATTATCTACTACTAAGGGCACATAGATCAACCACACTCTGTCCCAACATTTCTTTATTATTTAACCAAACAAGGAAAGCCAACTCGAAGAAAAGTCCATCATATCTGTAGTTTCCTTCATCTACGGGATGCCCTTCCTCTGAAATCTTGTATTGCCTTTCCCGGTATCCTTTTATTATACACGTAGTTGGATATTCACTGATCACAGATTCCTCCCGGTATCCTTCATAACCAAGGGAATCTTGTATTGCCTTTCCCGGTATCCTTCATAACCCCTGAATGGTAGATTGGAGGCGGCGGGTCGATTTCGGGAATCGACCCGCCACCTCCAATCTGCCATTAAAGTCATTTTCAGCTCTCTGCTAAGAACAGAGCATATAGATACATAAATTTTAAAGAAGCGTTGGCTTTAATTAGGACTCACCTTTCACGAAGCTCTCAGTTACACGTTTCAGCAGAGGATGACCCAAATCGAAAAGGGATTGCCTGTCAAATTTCTTGAGATCATTCACAAGAGATCTGCCCTCCACATCACTCATTTTCACTTAGTTTTGTAGTTGGAAATTAGGCCAATTAAGTTCCTACCGACAAAAGCTCCTGCTCTCAGTGGAATCCTCTTTTAAGCATCGGTTCCTACAATTGAAGCATTCAAAGATCACAGTTTAATAAAATCTATGTGACTTTCAAATACTACGACAGCGATTTGAAACTATTAGATTGAATTGTTTCTATGTTGGACAGATGTACTCCGACGCGGTGTTTATGATCCCAATGTTCGTTTGGTATCTTGATTTTGCCGGGAATACCAAGCGTTCTGATTTCTTCTTTTTTTTTAAATCATAACTTAATTGAAATTATATTTTTAAAGAAGGGTCATAGTTTAAAGCAATAACACTCGGCCATGAAAAATTGTTAAGTTCGATCTCGTTAACTAAGCCGTATGAGGATTTGTGCATCTGTTCCATAAGATTTTTGTTACTACTTTTTAAGGTGTTTAGTGGCCGACTAGCTCTAAATTAAAAATTATTTGTGATGAACAATAAGCCTGTGATTATTCATAATTAATTTGTTGATCTCACATCATCAATCATTGAGGTTTTCAGTCTTTTCGGATGGCTTCCAGATGTCGTATCTCTTATGTAACTTAACATGAACCAAGGATTTGTCTGATTCTATTGGTTTTCTTTGGGTACTGGAGTGAAAATATTTATATTGTGAAAAATTGATCAAATGCAGTGTTATAGTTGGGTTGAGTTTCTGAAAAAATTCAACTAAATGGGTAGAGGATTAAGTTCATCCAACATAACTGGAAAACTTGGATAAAATAGTCTCAATTTTTTTTTTAATAAATTAATTTGGTCACTTTACATTGTGTATATGCTTATGCTGGATAAGAATCTTAATCATCCGACATAATTAGAAAGCTTAGATAAAATGGTTTAAAAATATTTTGTTTAAATAAATTAATTTGGTCACTTTACATTGTGTCTATCCTTGATAACAATAGGAAAATTATTAATGATGGTTAAAATATGTAGTTTGTTTTTTATTTTTATTTTTCTTTTTATGTGCTAAGATGTTAGCCTTATGTAATTTATGTCTTAATGTGACTTCTTAGTCATTCCATCTTTATTGATCTTGATAAGTGACTATCTAGACATCTTTATCTTCACTTTGTCATGGTTATTTTGTATTTATGTGATAAGATGTTACCCTTGTGTAATCTATGTCTAATTTATGTCTTAATGTGACCCCTCCTAGCGAATAAACTGAAACCACATCATGCAATAAAAAAATAAAGCCTCGGTAATACAAATGAATGATTAAATTCTCATTTCACCAAATTAAGTAATAATAAGTGGTGTTATAGGAATTTATTGAGGTGTGACACCCACGTCTTTTATTTCCATTAATGGCAAGGTCGATGAGTAGTGCATATCCAAAAACTTTTGATTTCATTGAGTGATATACTTTGTTCATAATGTCATGGCTTTTTAATTTATAGTTGAAAAAATTTCAATTTCTTTTGTATCTAGCATGGTGTGGTTGAAAACATGTTAAATTTATACGTAGGAAAGAAAAATGATATTCTACCAGAAACATTAATGTGTTTTTTCCTTAAAAATTAACTTTGTTTGAGACATAAAAAATTGGTTTTATTAGCATTTTTTTAAAAGTTTGAAAATTGACTCCAAAAAAAAAAAGCGTTATTCCAGTAGCATCACTTTCGTTTTGAAGCTATATTTTGCACGAAAATTTCATAGTAAATTTCGTAGTCACTACCATTTTTAAAACACGTTCAAAATTGGCACCTAAAAAGAAAACATCGTTCCAGTATACACACTTTTCGTTTTTAGCACGATTTTTGATGTTTTTTGGGGGTTTTTGGGCCAGAGTTTCCGTTTTGAGTTTATAGTTCTTGTTTCAAAGTTTACATTGTTTTTAGTGAAAATCTAAAATATTCATAACTTTCTAAATCTAACTTCTATATCTATATTTATCTCTATGAGACTCTTTCTTCTTCACTCTCTCTCTACAGAAAATTCCATGTCTATCTACCTCCCCCTCTCCTTCTCTCCCTTTCCCTCCCTCTCTCCCTCGTCTCACTTTATCTTCCTCTCACTAACTTTCTCTATCTTTCTCTTCTTTCCTCTCTCCCCCTCCCATCTATATTTATACCTCTCTCAATCTCTTCTTATTTGTCTCTCCATCCTTATTTATACCTACCTCCCTCCCTCCATCTTTCCTCTATCATTGTTAATCAGTTTCCTTCTCACTTTGCTTGGATCCTCGGTTAAGATGCATCTATCCTAGTTCATTATAAGGTTATTTATATTATATAAATTTCACATATGTATATATAAAAGTATTCTCATTTTTTAATTTATTAAAACCCTCCATTTAATATCTATGAAAATATTGTTAGTAGCCATGAGGATGGAGGGTTTATATTATACCTCAAAAGTAATTATAACCTTTTTTCTCTTAGATTTAATTAAAAAATGTTATAAAATAAAATCAAAATAAAATATTTGTAAAATATTTTATTTGTAAATAAGTTATTGTTTTTGGGCATGTGGTATTGACCCATGGTATTGTAATAATGAAATGCCTAGATCCATAACATAATAATCAAAAGTCTAGATGGTCGATGGTATTGATAAACCATGGTAGTAGCTCATGGTATAATTTTCTTCCCTCCTCGCCCTCTATATCTTTCTCTTGTGAGTATTTATAACCACCACCACCTAATAAACAGTGGCCAGGGGTGGGGAGAAATACTAATTAAAATGTAATATTATTAAATTTTACCTAATATTTCAGGTCACACCCCACCCTAAATACTACATTCTACTCAATAGTTCCCCTCACTCCTGCTAATTTTATTGAGCACCTTCCATAATATTGGTTTTACCTTCCTACAACTGAAACCTTGAAATTTATTACAGTGTTACACAAATCACACAACTGAAAACTTGAAAGCCATGAAATATAAATTTACACGATTATTATTATTACAGAAATCACACAACAGAAAACCTAAACACCACGAAATTTACCTGGTTATTATTACAGGATATGCCCAATTGAATCATCTACTTCCTTTAGCTAATTTTCTTTGTTATTCGATGAATAAGCTAATCGATCTCTTTTTAAATTGTATATATATCATTTTCAAAATTCAATTTGATAATATTAGCCTAGTTATTATTACATTATATGCCCATTTGAATCATCCGCTTCCTTTACCTAATTTTCTTTGTTATTCGATGAATAAGCTAATCGATCTCTTCTTAAATTGTATATATACCATTTTCAAATTGAATTTGTTAATATTAATAGACACATTTTTTTATTTGATTAATTTTTTTAAAGTAGCATTACACATATCTTCAACATATACAATATATATTAACTGATACATATATTTTCTAAAATATCTTTTAATGCAATGCTACATATTTTAAAATATTTTTTAATGTAACGTTACATGACAACATCTCCCTCATATACTAGGTTATTTTTAATGTAGCATTACATATTTTGTAATATAACATTGCATGACAACATATACTGGGCCGCAAAGCACCTCTTAGTGCAATGACTTCAAAGTTTCAGATAAAAATTATTCCCTATGGAGGAAGACACCATTGTTAGCTCAATTGAGGCTAGCATTCCTAACTAGCCATATGATTCAACAAGTTGTTTGAGGCCATGTATTCTTTAAGTCCCTCCCGTTAAATTTCCATTGTAAATTATTTCGATTCATAAGTTTTTTTTTTGCAAAGAAATAGAACAACCAATTGAAAACACGAGTGACGTGAATTAAAAATAGATGTGTGGAAATAAATAAAGGATAAACTTACAAAAAAATAATCCTTTCAATATATTAAGTGATAATATGGATAAAAAAAAATGTGAGGTGTTAACCTCTATGTGGTTAAATAGTTATGAGGGTACTAAAACATTGAGGTTGTTAGCCCAAAGTTTTTAATCTTTATTAGTGCTTAATACATGTGTTGTAACACAAATAAATGCTAGCATAATGTCGATACATGAATAGGACCAACAATGGAAACGTGAGGAGAGAGAAACAATTCTCCTCTTCAAGTTTCTAGTAACATAGGAAAATGTGTTCGGATCAATAAATCTCTTGAAATTCAAAATTTATTTATTAGTTTTGGTAATAATTTATTTTGTTACTATCAGGAATAAGTTAATAGCAGAAATTACATACTGTATGTTTGTAAAATTTTGAAGTGAAAAAATGCCGCCATTTATTTTTTGGCATATTAAACTGAAGCTTTCAAATGGAAGCACAAACCCCCTCAAAGTAATTGCAATTTTGAAAAGTCTTAACCTCAATGTGGTTAAATAGTCTCGAAGGATGCAAAAGCATTGAGATTGGAAACTCAATTTTTTTTTGTTCATGAATAATAGATATGGGTTTTAGATGTATCCATGTCAATGTAGTGTAAGACACAAATAGAAGTGAGAATGGGAATAGAAAAAAGAAACATGTATTATGATCACCAGTTGGATTTATGGTATCAAAGTTGGTTGTGACTTGCACTATTACACAAAAGGGTTGTTTAAGAAATTGATCTATGATAAAATTATCATTTCATCTTAAAGTTATAATTTTTCTCAACCATTCATTCTAACATTAAATTATTTTTTATTATTTTAAATTAAGAAATGGATCATGGATGATTATTGGAAAAATCTTATCATTAATTGATTTTGGGGCTTACCACGACTTTGGAATGCATTATAATAAGATTTGGTGGGTGATTGGTCCTCTGGTTCATTGGTATGATTCAATTAGCTATAGTAGGGCACTAGGGGAATGAGAGAATATGAATCTAGTGGGGTCAAGATGCCACTCACATAGTGTTAGCATTTTATTTATTTCAATCTCTATGTTTTAGATCTTCATCCATTTAACCAGAGTCTCCCTTCTACTCTTGTTTTCACTTGGCTGAGTATGCACACCAAGGAATAAGATTTAGGCTTTAAGATTAAAGTTCCCTGCCAAAGGGTGGTTCTATCGCAATTGTTATCTCCCCACTGAAGATAAAGAATCATAATCTGAAGGTGTTACTAAGGCTTTCAGTCTGCCTAGTGATGACTTGATAAGTTAGATTAGGGTGATCTAGTTTGACCCAAATTTGAGTGAGGATGAGAAGGCCAAGAAGAGGTAGGAGGTCAAGGCAGAGGATGCTCCATGTAGTAAGAGAGAAGTATTAAGCTAAAAGGATCGAATTGGGAGGCCAAGAAAAACAAGGTGCTAGGCATGTTCAATGAGAGCTTGAATTACATTTTTTGCATGCAGTTACCTGATTGTCCCATTATTATTGCTTGGACATTTTTATGTTATTTATAAAACTAATTTAAATTTTTCCATGTGCTACCTTCTAAGTTATTTTACAAATATTCCTTGACTTGTGGGTTCCCAGTCGCTTGGCTTACGGTTTTCAAATGATACAAGAAACCTAAATAGGATGCCCCTTTTAATTATGCAACCATTCCCCTAAACTCACTAATACTCTTCGTTCACCATTCTTCCCTTCATGTAACCAGGTAATGTTATCCTACCATTGTAATTTGGTTATGGGAAACTACATTACTTTCAATGTTAAAGTTTTTATGAGTTGTAAGTGGATTTGTTGATTTCTTTATTTTGGAAGTGCTTTAAGATAGATTCCCATGGAGGCTACAATACATTAAATCATTTTCCTCAGTTAGGTGATAAATATGAGGGGTAATTTGGGTGAGGTGGATATCCTTTTGAAACACTTCAATTTCTTTTTGGCTTAGTCATTGGACTTAAATGAAATCCTAGAAATTTTGGTTTTGGCATCAATCCATCATATTTTTCCTTGATTGGAGCATAATGAATGATATATGGATATGGGTATAAGGTATTGGTGTCTGCATCCATTTCCTATTTAACCAGACATATTTTAAAGCCCCTAGTGTCGACTCTGATAAGTAAGGGTTTCAACCAGTGGTTGGCTCTTATATCTGGTGGCATTCCTTCAACCCATTTGGTAGTAAGTCCAATGTCTTACTTTATTATCATTGAAGTTTTTCTTGACTTCTAATATTCATTGATTATTTGATTTTGTTGAGGAAATCTAAGATTTTTGTCTCACAAAGTATTGTAGCCTTGGCGACTACCAGTATTTGGAGAGGTAAGTTAATGTTACCCATTCTCACAAGTTTAATACTAGGATTTCAATATGTCGTATATTACAAGACATTTATTAATATGCCCTAATTTCATCTCAATGCATGGGTTTCATAGGATAGTGTGTGCTTCAACTTAGATAGAGCATGACATTTTGTTATTAGTGTCTTTACTAAGGGAAAATTATCTTTGCTTCCACATAAAATTTTCATTTTTTCGTGAACTTGTGCATATAATGAAATTCACTTGAGCCAGGTTCTTCACAATGTGTTCCAAAATATTTTATAGGTATATAATCTCACAACCATGCTCATGGAGGTCACTTTTGACATCTTTCTACCTAAAAAAAATGAAAAGAAGCCTCTCTTTATTCTGAATATATTTCTCCTATCTACATATTATTTCAAATAGTGACAAGTCAAATCTTGGTTGTGATAATTTTGCAAAGATGTCATATTTTGATAGCATCTTGTGGTTCTCTTCAGTGTAGATTTTGGAGCACTGTAATGGAAATATTTTTAGAATCAAGCCTATATATCTAAGATATATAGAGGAATAGGTTCATTTCCATTGAATAAGTGGTTTTGACGATTTCCATTTGGAAAAGTGCACTTGCCACCAATTATATTTTAGATTTTGTCATTTTTTTTACGGAGTTTCTTTTCCTTGAGGTTACACCCTCATCTTGTATATTTGTTTTTGTCTATATAATTGTGAATCTAGGCATCTAATCGTAAATTTCTTGTTGTGCTTGCAATGGTCATTTAGAAACAGAGGGATCTTCATGTCTTGGATTTCACAAAATAAAAATAAGAATTAGAACAATAATTGTGCCAAGGGAAATGTTTATCTCACCAGTATTAAACTATTTTATACCTTTCTTAAACATGTCAAACAAAAGCTTGTTGCTTTGGTCATATTGAAGGAATTCAATTCTTGCAGACTCTATGTTCATGTGATGGTATAGTAAATAACATTATAAAGCTTAAAGGATTGAGAAAACTATAATATTTAAATTGAGGTACCCAAAAAGGAAAATTCATATAGCTTAGGACATGATAAACTATAAGACAAATATATGCACCAAATGGGAATTTAGTCCCACTGACATGTTTTTGTCTTAATGATGTAGATACATTACATAGTAGAAGGAAAGAAGATTCTGCAGCCTCATCAAATTTTAGATCGACTAGAAAATGTATTAGGGAGGAATGATGAACTTCAAAGTATCTAACATGGGCTATTTGGATATGTGTTGAGGTCTACATAGGTATAGTCATAGTTTTTCCATTATGTAATGATTTTGTTTTCTATAATCGAAAGATTACAAAGAAAATTTTGATAATGTTGGACTGGAATTCATAAATTGGTCATGAGAATGTTGATCACAATCAATCCAACCATAATGAAAATGTATTTTTTCCCTTCACGAGGGGTCATGTAACTCAAGATGTGAAGCATGAATTCATTCTTACATCCATAGTCATAATATCATCATCATCATTGAAATTCTCATGAGATCATGTGAGCATAATGTGACACGTAGTGAATCAAAACCACCCTAAACATTATTAAATTCATGTCCATATGAGAACATATACATATGTTTATATGTCATGATGGACTACATATATGTCATTTTTGTATATTCTCTTATGAAGTACGAGTATCTATAGTAACCATGACAAATTTTACCTTTTCAATTGGATATCTTTGCGACCTGCATTGCTTTTCTCAAAATCCCCCCACCTCAATCTCAATCTATTGTTCTAGCTTCTCAAACAGTTAAACAACAAGGAAAAACATCAATGTAGTGAGGTTTTGATAGCTGGACATGTTTTTCTGAATGCATTAATATTCATGATTGTTCTTTATTAATGTCACCATTTTTCAATCTCAATTTTTGAATTGTACTGTGTATAATTCTATGATGACATACATATATCCCATCTTTATTTACTTTTTTTAAACTATGTTATCTTTGGGTTTCTTGACCTTTGTCTAGATAGAGCTAAGATGATGAAGTATCAGAAGAATTTGGAGAATGTCATGGATGATGCCAAGCAGCCATTCCTGCAGAAATCAATGTGCAAGAAAGGTAGTAGTAACCATGCAAGATTTTTTATGTTTAGAGAGTGATGCTATTGCTATTTTGTGTACACTAATTACAGCCATGGGTCGATTGCAACTTAGATTTATAGTAGGTATGATGCAATCATTGATAGTGGGTTTTCTTGGAAATTTACCTAAATTATTTGTGTGTATATGTTGCAATAAGGTTGGGTAGGTTCTCAGAGCTAAATTTAATTGAGGTTATTTAGGTGGGGAAAAATATTATTATCTTTCCTAGACTAGTGACATGATGAGCTATAATGCCTTGATAAATATTATTGTAGTTAAAATTCATATTCTCAACAACCAAATTGGAGTTTCTCTTAACAACCTCTGTTAGAATGAACAATTAATGAGACAAAAATGATAGTGGTTCCTAAACAAAGTCCTAAGTTTGGTCTTTTGATTAACAATATATATGCCTATGTCAGTGTTTTTCCAATTCTATATAGGTTCATCTTGTATGCCAGTTGGACTAATTATACTAGATTGTGTGTTTTTTATTATTCAGCTAAAATGACAAACTAATCTAATTATATCGATGTGTGTGTATTTAGTTTTAAGCTACAAAAGTTTAGGGCTCATATGTAATTACATGCATGTTACTCAGATTATGTGTTTTTGTGGTTCACACCTGACATATTTTATATTATCCACAGTATATCTGTTTGCATTCCCACTTGTACTAGGCAAAGCCACCTAAAAAGGGGGAGGATGTAAGAGATTAAAATCCTTCTATGTTGTTTTTCCTCTCATGAAGAGAGGATAGTTCGTAATCCACAAGGGCATATGTGTATGTTTGGGAAGGGGGCTAGGGAAATAGTTATATACTTCTATGAAATGATGCTAGAGTCACTATGTTCAGTCAATTGTTGTCTCATAATGCTTATGCCCCCTAAGTGGGCCAAAACGTGTTTTCTACAACAATGAATCCACAAGATACAGTGGTGTTTGTGTAATTTTGATAGCTAAATGAACTGTTTATTCCTAAAAATACTCTATTTAGATGGTATAATTTCATAGTGGTCAAAACACTTTCTATATTCATCAATGGTCCAAACATAGACTGATTTCTATATTTTTTTGACATGGATTTATCAATAATGAAAATATTTAATCTAAATTATGTATTCATTTCTTGGCACTAATCAACATTGATTGATTGGCAATAGTCACTTGAATAATATTAAATGAAGATATTTACACTACAACAAAATAAGCAATTTGTGCCATATTGAGCACAGGATTTTAGTGCAATTTTTTTCCAATTGGGATGAGTAGCCTGACACTAAATCAGGATCTATTGCACAATTTTTAAAGCATCCTTCTTTGAGCCAGATTTTTCATCCTTTTTCACCCAATTTTGTGTCATTTCTTACATCAAAATTTGCACCACTTTTTGCATCTAGTTTTTCACCACTTTTTGCATCTAGTTTTGCACCATGTTTTATGACATGTTTTCCTTCCAATTTTTCACCATGTTTTGTGTCTAATTTTGCACCACTTTTTGAATCTAGTTTTACACCATGTTTTACGAGAGTTTTTCCTTCCAATTTTACACCAGTATTAGCATATGGCTTAACAACAAGTTTTACTTCTAGTTTTTCACCATTTTTTGTGTTGGATTTAGCACCAAATTTTAGTGCATTGTTTTTTACAATTGGGATGAGCAACCTAGCTCTAAATTTGGCTTTATTGTACATTTTTTAAAAGGATCCTTTTCTATGTCTAATTTTTCATCCTTTTTTCACACTATATTTTGCATCTTTTTTAACACCAGATTATGAATTGCTATTTGCATCAAATTTTACAACAAGTTTTGCATCTGATTTTATGATACGTTTTTACTCTAGTTTTTTGCCATTTTTTACATCTATTTTTCATCATGTTTTTCTTCCTATTTTGTGCCATTCTTTTCTTCCATTATAATTTGCATCAAGATTACACCATCTTTTGCATCCAATTTAGCACCTTCTTTTCCATCCATTTTCTATCAATTTTTGTATCTTCTCTTACATTAGGTTTTGCATCTATTCTTACACTAGTTTTTTTTGCTAATTTTGCACCTATTTTTGCATCTAGTTTTGCACCAACTTTGGTGTCTATATTTGCAACATATGTTGAATTTGATTTAGCACCAAATTTTTCATAACTTTTAACACCATTTCTTGCATCGAATTTTACATCCTTTTGAGCATCCAAATTTTCATCTATATTTGCATCCTATGTTAAGTCATGTGTTGTGTCCACCTTTGCATCCCATTTTGTGTCTAATGTTAAATTCAATTTTGAGTCATTTCTATGTCCACTTTTGCATTTCTTTTTGCTCCAAGTTTTGCATCATGTTTTTCAGCCAACATCACATTTCAATTTTCATCCATTCCCTATGAATATCAACACACGATGGAATCGAAACACCAACCACCTTCTTGTAAAGAAAGTTCTCTTCCATTGAATAGCACCCTTCAAAGAATTAGACCATGAAACTTTATAAGTCTAAATTCTAAAACTTTTAATTAAAATATAAAACTTGGTAAAGTCTTATAGGTTTCATTAGCTCAACTAGCACAAACAATCATTCAATAGATGCAAAACATAATTGTTTCAGAACAAGGAAACAACTTTCACATGGTTCATATGCTTAACCACCTAAAAAATAGCATCAAATCTAATTGTTTAAACTTGAGACTAACCAAAGTACAAACATGAAGTCCCCATGTCTTATGTCTCCTCTAATACAAGTTTGAAGATGAAAGAAATCACTGAAGAATTTAAAAATTGTATACAACTATAGTAAAAATTGACAAAAATAGGCATTATCACTACTATCATAATTAAAAGTCAAAATCATGTAGAGTAGGCAATTCAACAAAGAGGCTGGACATGATGGAACCAACGCAAAATCCAATGCGCAATTCTCATAGGGGCTTCATCAATATACATACCTCTGGAATGTAATTCTTTTGAATCCCCCAAAAATTAATATATATATCCAATGGTATATAAAGAAAGAACGGAGACACCAGAGGACCTTCAAGAGCTAAGACGCAAGGGACACTGAAGACACAAGGCTAGAGAATGTTCCCAGTAGCCCTTTTCCCTTCAAGACGATGATAATTAGCACAAGGTCACTTTGGCCCACCTCTATCTCTAAATATTTTTTTCTCAGCAATCCATTTCCCTTTAAGACAATGACAATTATCACAGGACCACTTTGGCCCACCTCTATCTCTGAAGCTATGGTTTATTTTTTTTCTCTCACTGGTATTAATATAGCTGATAGGATCCAAGTTATATCCATTAATATTTTGTCTTGTTTAATTGGAACATAACATTTTCAATTTTTAACATGATATTACTCAATCTTCCAAACTTGACAAAACATTATGAGGAATCAACCTGTGTTCTCAGAAACCATGTAAACATTTTATATGCATATGAATAGGTGACCTACCTCTTACAAATGAAAAATAGAATTTCTTGATAACATCGTAATGTCGTACTATTGTTTATGATTATTAAAGATGATAGGCATGATCAAAATACAAATATTTTGAATTTGAAAATGCTAATAAACCCTTCTAAGAATTGAATCAGAAATAATTTGGAGAAAACAAATTAACAATAACTAGAAATACAAACAGACACACACACAAGCCCAAACCCACATTTTAGTTGATCTAGATCAGAATAATCAGTGATAATTTCTGAAATAGAGAATCAACTACTTCAGCAAAAGGAAAATGAACAAGAAATCTATCAAGTTTGGCTTGTCTTTGTTTAATATATTTCTTTGATAGCATTTTTTCTGAAAGAAACAAGTAGAGCAAAGACAATATGTGATAATTTAGAAATCTAGAAGAAGGCATTATGCTTATTTGTTTGAAAGAAGCCATTTGAAGAGATCTCAGTGTCTGTCACAATATGTTTAATGCTAATAACCTTGCAATTCCAATACTAATAAAACTAAAGTAAAATTAGACTCTAGATATTTATTTTAAGCCTAATCTTTTTAAGAAGCAAAAAAATAAAAATTTGAGTGTTTTTAATTTTTGTAAATATTGGATATTGATTAAAATGAATCTAGACTAATATAAATCAATATTTCTGATTATTTTAATAAACATAAATCCATATTCATATCATACTTATTTAACAAGTAGATACTTCATATCTATTAGGTACAAAGAGAAAAAAAAAAAAAATAGGTTTGTTTTTGGGTTTTTTTCCCTCTTTCATCTATTACATACAATATTTCTAAAATCAACAAGCTTTTCTTTCTCTTTATTTTTCCTTCTTTCATTCAAATTAGACTACTAACATTAACTTATTTTATATTAAATACCTACATACATATAGTGAAATGTCTCATGGCATTCTCAACAAAATGAAACTTCTTTACCAAAATTAAAACAAACTCTTTACTCATAGAAAAACTAATGCCTTAGTGTTGATCACTAAATAGTAAATTTGAATACCCGAAAGAACATAATATTGAATAGCAGTGGAATAGGATCTCTAAATCAATTATAAGAGTAATAAAAGACAATAAAATCAATAATATGAATGCCACTCACATCTTAGGTGCTCTTATGGACAAATATTCACAATGGAGAATAATGGACATATATTCTCCATTTTTGAAGTTGTTTTCCAAAAAACAATCCATGTTCTCTAGATTGTTGATATATATATATATATATATATATATTATATATATATATAGAGAGATAAACAAAGTTGGTTACTAGATTTCTATTCCAAAAGAAAAGAAAAGGAGGGAGACATGCTCCCATTACATTAAGACAAAATGGGAGAAGGCATCCTAAAAGAGAAACATAGGTCAAACAATCTCTATCTTCCAAGCTCTTCACCTTTCATTTCTGAGGTTACCAATTAAACTATCCTTATAAATACTTACATACTAATTCAACAACAATTTACACCTACATAACATAAAAAATTAGTAGTGGAAATACATTGTAGAAAAGAGAAGAATGAGGCATTTACAATTGATTTTTGTTGAATGAGGGTTCTTGATGAGGTTGAGGTTGGTTCTTGCTGCTTTCAATGTTAGAGTTTTCTCATGTCTGATTAATATGTAAGTTCTTCAGATAATTGCTCATATCCTCCAAATTCCTACACTTTTATTTTAGCACAGACATTTCTTTCCACTACTTTTCCATTTGTCACTTTAGGAAGGAATTATTCGTTTTTGCTTCAAATTTATTGTCTTTGGCTATTTCTCTGACGTGATCAATCATGAATTTGTTAGCTCAACAGGCTACATATTTTTTTCACTTTAGAACATCTACAAGCGAGTTCCATTCCATTTTTCTTGAAGGAGGAACGTGACTGATTTAGTAGAGAATAGAAGGGTAAATAAGAAACAGGTAGAAGAAACAAAAACAACCTCTAGATAGGCCAGCGAAAACCCACAACTACCAGAGAGAGGGAAACTGGGCTTTGAAAGCAAAAGCCACAATAGATGCATGGTGGCAATGGAAAAAAGTGCTACGTGAAGGCAAAATGTTCTAGGAAGCTGCCTCTAGAGCTGCATGAAGGTGAGGGCACTAGAGTTGTGTGAAGGTAATAGGATCTAGGAAAAAGCCACGAGAGTTGTGAAAATGAGAGAGGCGAGGCTAAAACAGAGAAGATAAGCTCAATCCCCAAAGGGGCGCAATGACATATATAGGAAAATAGATTACAACTTTTGAGACAGAGGGGACAGAAAGGGAGGGAAAATATGACAGAGATAAAGTAAGATGAGCAGAGGGGGAGAATATGTTGTTGCACAACATGCCACATAAGGGAATAGAATATTAGAATCTCATGGGAATCTTGAGTAGCTACAGTTCACTTGATAGCCGTAGACTGACTATCCTATCTATTCTTGGGGATTTCTTGATCTTCTGAGATCTAACCATTTGAGATGAACTGATTGTTGCCCACCTGGATGTTCTCTCTTTGATTTTTATTCTCTTCACATTGAGGTGAGAGATCCTATGGAATTGGTTTCTAAGAAATCACATTATCAATTCTAGGTTCTCCCATAGGATAGTTGACAACCACATTATCCTACATGTCGATAGAACTTTTATTTTCCCTGAGGATACCCTTGAAGGTGAATTCACCTAGAAATTGAAAATTGTTTCCCACCCTTTTTGTTATTTGTCTCATAGCCTTATTCTTGGGGCTTCTACTTTCCACCATTGATTGGATTGTTATTGAAGAGTCACCCATTATGACAGATTCTTCATACTTTTCTACCTTATGATTTTCATTCCCAAGAGGAGGTCATATGCTTCTTCCCTGTTGTTGGATAGTTCTCCCAATCCTCACTCATAAGTAATAGGATTCTTCCCTCGTGGGTCGAAAAGTATACCTTCTGCTCCAGCCTTGCCTGAGTTGGACTTAGAAGCACCATCAAACAGTAAGCATGGCCTATTTAAATTTATTTCCATGTTTTGAACTCCTCCTTTTTAATTCTAATTTTAGAATTCTTCATGTTATTAGGATATTTGTTTATGTTTATTTTTTGTTTCTTACTCATCGTGAATTCAACCCAGACTCTTTCCTCGTGATGCATGTGTTTCACATCTATTGCTTTAACTCTCTTAGAGTTGATGAATTCAGATGACATGCTCCAATTTGTAGCCAGGATCGTTTTGCTATTTGGGGTGCCATCTTTAAAGATCCTCTGGTTTCTTGCTAACTAAATTTTCCAGCACATTATTGAGGGAAAACTCAACCAATATCTTGTTACTGTTTCTTTATTTTTGAAGGAATATAGGTATTTTTCCCCATGTTGATAAAAGTTCATGTAATGGCAACGATTGTAGAATACTAACCTCCAAGGGGCTAACTAGCCTTTTCCAACAGGCCCTAGAAAAGGGGAATCCCAAAAAGAGATGTTGAATATTTTCTCCACTTCCATGACACATAGCACAATGTGATGGGCCTTCATATCCTTTCCTTTTAAGATTATTGGTGGACAATATTTTTCCTTTGAGCAATGCCCACATGAATACTTGGATTTTTGGTAGTGTTTCAATTTTCCATGCCTCCCTCCAATAATCCCAGCCTCGATTTCCATGCTGATGTAAGGTAGCATATCCAAATTTCACTAAGAAATCCCATCCATCAGGATCCCATCGAAGGAAATATTTTGAGTCTAGACTTAGTGGAGCAACCCCCTTAAGATGTGAGATTAGGGACTTCCACTGATGGACAAGGCCATGAGGGAGGTTGAGAATCCTCTAATCTCCCCATTATCCATCTCTCCAAAGATATATGTCATCCAGAGTAATGATTCCTTTTGTTTTCATCCATCCTCTCAGATTTGGAAGATTTTCTTGGAAAGCTATAGGCTAATTTCCCATTGTTATATCCTTCCATATTTTGATGAGTTTACCATTACCAAGGATCTTAGAAGAGTTTCTTTTGATGAGGGAAACAATTTTTTTAATCAAATGCTAGACCTAGGAGCAACGCCTGATTGGATAACCTTTTCTCAATAAAATGGTTCTATTGTGGTTCATGTATTTTTTTTCCAGGATTTTCTTCCACTAGTCACTCTCTCCTGCTATAAATTTCCATGTTTTTTTGTTCCTAGAGCCAAGTTCATTGTCCCTAGGAGTCTTATTATCAACCCACCTTTATCATATGGCAGAGATACTTCATCCCATTTCACAAGGTTGTGCTTCTTTTTCTCCACTTTACCTCCTTGCCATAGGAACACCCTCATTACTAGCTCAATTTATGTGTGTATACCTGTCGGGGCTAGTATTGTTGCAAACTGGTAAATTGAGATAGTTGTGAGTAGGGCCTTAATTAGAACCACCCTTCTTGCCATATTGAGCTAGATCATACCCAAACTTTTCACTTTTTGTTTCATTTTCTCAATTCACTTATTCCATATCTCGGTACTCAAATTTTACTTTGAGATCAGAAGTCTAAGATATTGCAAATGGCTCCATTTTTATTGAAATCGGATTTCCAGAATTTCTGATATTTTTTGGAGAGTGCGAGAAGGTGTCTTCCATCCAAAGATTCTGCATTTATGATTATTTAGTATTCCTCCAAAGGCCTCCAAAAAACTATTTAGTACCTTTTTTATTCTTCTTATCGTTGTGCAGGAGGCCCCTCTCATGGCCAAGGTGTCATTTGCAAATAGGGAGTGGTTTATGCTTTTAACTTCAAGAGAGATTGAGAATCTTGTGACAGTCCTATCTTGTCTACATTTCTCAAGACTTCTACTTAGTGAGTCCACCATTATGATATATAAGATAGGAGAGAGAGGACAGCCTTAGCAAATCCCCCTTCAGCTTTGAAAATATTCACTTGGTCTTCCATTCACCAATGGTGCAATCCAAGGACCCACAATACAGGCTTTTATTATATCTATTGCCTTCTTTGAGAAACCAAATATCTATAGGACAACAACAAGAAAACCTAGGTTGACCCTATCAAAAGCATTAGCCATGTCGAGCTTTACAATCATTCCTTCTTCCTTTTTCATAAGATTAGAGTGCAAATATTCCTGCACTATTAGAATGTTGTTAAGGATTTATCTTTTTGGGACAAATCCTCCTTGGTTTTTTGATATTATTTCTTGAAGCAATACTTGTATTCTGTTTTCCATAATCTTTGTTATGATTTTCTTGGAGGATTTACACAAATAAATGGGCCTGAATCTACTAAATTCATTAGCATTTGACTCTTTTGGAACAAGGGAAAGGAAGGAAGAGTTTGTGAATCCTCCAACATTGAATTTCCCAAAAACATTCCTGATCAAATATTTTTTAATAATGATCCAGTTATTTTTATATGAGGAAATAGGGAACCCGTTCAAGCCTAGGGCCTTATCCAGATGCAAATCCCAAACAACAACTGCAACTTCCTTTCCTTCAATTGCTCTTTTACGTTCATTATTTTCTACTTCACTGATTTTCTTGGGAATATGCTGAAGATAATATTCATACTCATTATTTGATGTTGGAGATGATAATAGATTTTTATAGTATCTGTAAGCCCCCTTATTTATTTCCTCTTGACCTCTGACATATTTTTCTTCATTATCTTTTATGTTGTCTATCTGGTTCTAATTTCTTCTTATCCTGACTGCATTATGGAAGAACAATGTGTTCTTATCTCCATCTTTGAGCGATAGACTTCACGATTTTAACTTCCACTCTTCTTATTCCTTTCTGCTTTGTCTCTACATCTCCCAATACACTTGTTTTTCCTGCCATATGCTCTCCTAAATTTCCTCTTCCTTCTCTTTTTCCACTTGGATTCTATCAATTTTTTCTTTTATTTCTATCTTTTCATTTTGTGTTTCTAGTTGATTGATCCCTGCCCAATGTTTTAGCTCTCTCCTCAGGGATTTTAATTTAGTTTCCTGAACATAGCTAAGAGAGCTAGTAATTGGATTTGTCCATACTTCAACAATGATTTTTTTGACTTCTTCACTGTCGTTCCAAGTGGATCTGAATCTCAAAGGAACTGGACCGAGATTTTCTAACTTCCCAAGGGTGAGAGCCACCAGTTTGTGATTTGATGCTATATTGTGGATGATTTTGGACTTTATCTCGTTGAAGGAATTGAAAACTCTGTCTTGTATTAGAAATCTATCCAACCTCTCCTTTATGTTATTTTTCCCAATTCTTTTGTTGCTCCATGTATACTTTCCATTGCTAGGATGCATGCCCATTAATTTGCATGCTTCCTTAATAGATTCTAACATTTCCCTATATGCATAAACATTGTATATTCCCCCAAATTTCTCTTCTACACTCAATACTAGATTGAGATCTCCTCCTACGGTTATGCCTATGATTTGGTCCTACATAAGATCATTTTTTAAGGTGGACTAGCAAACTTTCTTATCCCTATAATGGTTTGGGGAATAAATATTTATAATACAATATTTGTCTTTTGCTTTCTTGTTTTTCAAGTCTGGTTTTATGCAGTGCAACTCTTTTTTGTCCTGAATGAGCTCCCATTTTTCGGTTTTCCATAGTGTGCATATTCCTCTTGAGGCTTGGGTCACTGGAATTGAGGTTCCCTGAGAACTTTTTTTTTGTATCATTGTTTCCATTTCCTTTTCATTTTTCTTTTTCTCCTGAATCATAAACATATCTAGTTTCTCTCAAGTTATTAAATATTTCATTGCCTTAATTTTTGGCATACTTCCCATTCCTCTCCAATTCCAGGAGGACTATATTCATTATCACTTAATGTTATGGGTCCATGGACCTTTCCCTCTATTAGGGTGGGCAATTTTATCCTATTTTTTCCAAGAAAGTATCCAAAGGTTGTTGGGTTCTTAGGGCCATTTCCTTTTCCATAACTTCATCTCTGATTTCTCTGTTGGTTTTTCTTCCTACCCTTTTAGGGTGGTTGGTGGCCAAGCTGTAGGCCTAATGGACAATCATTCAAATCTAGAAATGATTTCTACAAGTTCAAGTGGAACTTGTTCTTGGTTTTCCTTTGGAGTATTAGTCATCTACCTCCAAACATGGCTATTCTACTGAAATAGCAGAACTGCTTAAAATTTAGCCACAATATGACAAACTTTCAATTACCATGGAATCAAAAGGTATTCAAACTTTTTGTTGATTCCTTATTACGTCCACTTTCTTCCACAACAATATTGCACTAACACTCCACCGTCGATCTTACCTTTCAATCCGATGGTTGTTGGTTCACCCGATCAACAAAACTAATTGGTGATCCTCCACCATTGATCAAATTCAATTTGATCCAACAGTTAACAGTGACATTGGACATAGATCTTGCATAATATTTATCTGCCCAATAAAGTTGTTTTCTCTCTCCACCCGAGTGCTACATGTCGGTTGATAAATGGAATTGCTTGGAATTTCTAAAGACTGCTTACCACATTTTCTTCACCTGATAAAAAGCTTCACTAATAAAACCGCCTTTCTCCCTTAACTAAATGCACGAGCTTATTGACGCGCGATGATCGTTAGATATATTGGATCTGTAGATCAGACAGTTCTAGACTCCTTTTGATTAACATGATTTTGTCAGGTTTTATTTTATTTGTTCTACCAAACTTGACACCCCTGCTACATTTAACTTGTCTCAAACCCTATTCTCCGATGTTTTTAGAACATAACTAAATTATTTCAAAACATGGAAAAAAAACAGGATTGGTGATATAGCACAGGTTTTTCACACTCTAATTCAAAAGCCAAACTGCAAATCAACTGAATTCAAAGATATTTCGAAGGAATACAACGCTTCCAGGATTGAACAATTATACACAGATACATAGAGATACAGTTATTGTAACTTAATCTTGCACAACCTAATCAAGCCAAATCAGTCAAAATCCCTTTATAATCATTCAGAACTTACATAAATACCATTTCATTCTAACAATTAGATTCTTAATCCATGGATCGAATCTACCTAATCTTAGACAATATCTAATTTGGTTGACATTCTCCTTGAGAATCTCAATTGAATCTAAATAAATTGAATTAATTATAAAATCACTCAATCCCTAAATCCTAGCTCAAATCCTATCTGGAAAACATTGTAAATTGAGAGTTAAAGGATCCCACTCCTTTGCTTGTAAACTTTTTTTGCATTTTAGGAATAAATTTGAAGCCTTTTGTCTTCAAGCCTCGTGCTCCTGCACCAGATTCCTGAGGAAAAAGCTCTTCATGGGCTCCTATCCATGAGCTCTTCTAAAAAACTACCCAACTTCTGTAGCATGGAATTTGCCATCCAAGTAGCTTCAGCGATTAGTTGGTCCTTTCATTTCACCAAATACTAAAAATATTCTTGTCTTCTTGTCTTCTTCAACAATTTCTTGTCCAAAATCCTCTCTAGCTTCAATTCCTTTGTTACAGGTAACTATTTTACCCAATCAATCTCTTGTTCTTCTTGATCCTCTTCTTTGTCATCTTCATTTCCACTTTCATATCTATACAAATTAGCAACATTGAAAATTGGAGATATTCCAATATCAGGGGGTAATTCAATTCAATATGCATTTTAGAAAATTTCCTCAAGACTCTGCATGGTCAAATTTTCTTAAACTTTAGCTTGTTATACTCCCTTTTTGGAAATATTTCCTTCCTTAGGTGTGCTAAATCCAAATCTCCAACTTGAAAATTAACTTCTCTCTTCTTCAAATATGCTCTGCTTTTGCATTTTATATTGTTGTCCTGTAATTGTTGTTTTACTTGTTCATGTATTGCTTGAGCTTATGTAGCAAAATATTCTCCTTTATCACTTCTCATTTCAGCTTTTCCCAAGTCTCTCAATTGAGACACTCCCCTTGGTTGCATCCCATAAATTATGCGGAATGGACTATGCCCTGTACCCCTTTTAGGAGAATCATTATAAGCATATTCTGCATGTGCCAATACTTGATCCCACTATTTTGGATGTTCCCCTGCAAGACTTATCAAAAGATCACCCAAGCTTATGTTTACCACTTTAGTCTTTCCATCAGTTTGAGGATGATAAGTAGTACTGAAACTTGGTTTAGTTCCGAGCTTCTTCCACAATGTCCTCTAGAAATTTCCAACAAATCTGGTGTCTCTTTCTGAAACAATTCTCTTAGGTAACCCGTGTAATTTTACAATCTCTTTAAAAAATAGATTAGCAATGTGAGTAGCATCACTGGTTTTATAACACGGAATAAAATTTTCCATTTTTGAAAATATGTTAACTACTACATAAATTGAATCATGTCCCCTTTCAATTTTTGGTAAACACAAAACAAAGTCTATACTTACCATATCCAAAGGTCTATCTAGAATAGGTAATGGAACATACAAACCTATGTTTTGGCTCCTTCCCTTTGCATATTAACAGACTTTACAATTTTTCACATACTTTTCCACTTCAGCTCTCATCTTTGACCAGAAATAAAACCTATTCAACTGTTCATAAGTCTTGTCTATACCAAAATCTCCTCCAAGTCCTTCACTATGTTTCTCCTTGATTAAATTCTCCTTCATAGAACAACTTGGTATGCACAGTTGATTTCTTTTAAATAACAATCCCTCTTGTAGAAATAATCTAGCCACTTGCTTCTGTCTAACAAAACAAGATCTCTACAAGCTTCAAATGCCTCTTTAAAATCTAGATCTTTCTCATATAACTCTTTAAGAAAATCAAAACCCACACTTGAATTTGACTTTCTTGAACAAAAATGCTTTTTCTACTTAAGGCATCTTCTACTTTGTTTGATTGACCAGTTATATGTTTTAACACATGTGGAAAGAACTAGTCATCATGTCTACATTAAGGAGGCCAATGTCATTGCTAGAGTTGTGCAATTCCATCACCGAAAATTTAGGGAAGCCATTGAGATTGAAAGAAGACCTAGCAATCTCAGTAGAGACTACGGTTGGAAGATTAGTAGTTGTTGGATTCCTGCCCTCTCCTCCTAATTGTTTCTTCCCTTCCTCTTCCCTCCCTTTATTCATAATGTCTTCTAAATTTTTTTTCCCTTTTTCCCCTTAGCCTACTTTCTTGAACCTTATTGCTTTGATCCTCTTAATAATATCACCCTTATTTATCTATTTTTATAAAGTCCCTTTCATAAATATCTAAATAGATTAAATGATCCAACCTATGACTTCGTCTAATATTAATATTATAATAATACATTAAATCCTTACTATCACTAATTTTTCCTAAAACCATTAATTACCCTAACCATTAATATTTAGAATAATACTAGAACTAGAATATAATAATGACTAATATGATTATTTTTTGTTAATATTACTAATAATATACATTAAATATTAATATAGATATTACCTTTTCTTAAATAATCCAAATGATTTAGTATAACAATAATTAATACTATATTAGTTATTACTAATTCCTCACTATTTACTTACATCCCTAGATTTAGTAATACTTATTCCCATTAAATAACCTTGATATTAAATTTATACTAATCAGTTGCACATACCATCATTAATAAGATTAATTATATAACATTATTTTAAGAATATATAACATTAATTATTATTAGTTAATTAACATTCTAATGTTTTTTATTAATAAATTTGGTTAACTAATTAATGAAATATCTTAAAATAATTCTTACATTTACTAACATCCCTAGAGCTATTAATATTGGAATAATAATTTACCTGATAATATATAATTATTAAATCCTTACAAACTAATCTATTATTGTTTTAACTAATTAATTTATATTGAGTTACCCAAGCCCTTAGTAATAAGAATAATTCTATTATGTTAATTATAATATTAAATTATTCTATTAATAATACAGGGTGACAATTTTATCACATTCCCTAGATTTCTGCCTCATAATTAGTTAGAATTTTTTTACTTAAAATAAAAGTTAAATAAGATACTTTTTAATATAATAATATTGTCTTAATTAAATAGTCAAATATAGTCGTTTCTGGGTCAATTATAGCCATTTTCCCAATCCAGTCTAATATAGTCATTTTTCAGTCAATCCTAGCCATTGGTAAGTATGATCTCCCTATTTAAGATTTAGCCATGATCTGATTCTTCATCGTGTCCTGACGATGAGCCACACTTGTTGGTTTGAAACGCATCAACAAATGTACTATCATGTGATTTACGAAATATTTTTTTCTCAAAAATTAAAATTTTGAAGGTATTCTACCAATTTTGCATGCTTCTAGTTAAGCTTTGGTTGTTGCATAATGTATTGTAATGCATGGCTATCTGAATACAATATGAACTCCTTGGACATCAAGTAATGTCTCCACTTCTTCAAAGATTGCACCACTGCATAAAACTCCTTGTCATAAGAAGAATATTTCTTCTTTGACTCATTTAGATTTTCACTAAAATAAGCTACAGGCCCGTCCTCTTGACTCAAAACAACTCCAATGGCTTCTTCGTTGGCATCACACTTCACTTGCAAAGGTTTATTAAAATCAAGTAAAATAAAAATAGGTTTCTCAATGCTCCTTTGCTTTAACAGTTGGAAGTTCTTTCCTGCTTCATCAATCCATTTAAATGGTTATCTATCCTTCTTTATTGTGTCAATAAATGAAGCATTGATCTTACTAAAATTCTCTACGAATTTCCTGTAAAAACTGGCAAGACCATGAAAAATTCTTACCTCAAAGACACTTCTTGGTGAAGGCCACTTCATGATAGCCTTGATCTTCTCTGGATCCATCTTTAACCCCTCAATGGAAAAAAAAAAACAAAACAAAACAAAAACAAAACAAAGCAAAAACAAAAACAAAACAAAAACAAAACAAAACAAAACAAAAAATCTCCTCCTTCATGAATGAACATTTCTTTAAATTTAAAAGTAACTTCTCTTGTTGTAGCCTTTGTAAGACATAGTTGGGATGTCTCACATGTTCCTCTTTTGATCTGTTGTAAACTAATATATCATTCAGATATACTATTATGAATTTACCAATAAATTCTCTCAAAACTTCATTCATGAGCCTCATAAATTTACTAGGGGCATTTGACAATCCAAAAGGCATTACCATCCATTCCTACAATCCTTCATTGGTCTTAAAAGCAGTTTTCCACTCATCTCCCTCCCTAATTCTGATTTGATGATAACCACTTTTTAAATCTAATTTTGTAAAATATCTAGCTCCACTCAAACAATTCATCAAATCTTCGATTTTAGGTAAAGGAAATTTGTACCTGATTGTTATCTTATTGATTTCTCTTGAATCAGTGCACATTCTCTAGCCTCCATCTTTCTTTGGGCTCAACATTGTTGGCATTGCACAAGGACTCAAAATCTCTCTAATCAACCCCTTGTCTAATAGTTCCTGAACTTGTTTCTCGATATCTTCATTCTCTATGGGAGTCATCCTGTAAGCTACTTTATTAGGTAGATTTTCTCTTGGAATCAAATCTATGTGATGACTGATTTTTCTAATGGGTGGTAACTCATTAGGAAAATTATCTACAATGATATCACAATAACTGTCCATCACCTCTTGAATTTCAATTGGTAAATCAAAAACTTTTTTGGAAGTAATTATTACCTTGGGTTTGCAAACCAACACAAAACTTACCTCATCTTCTTCCATCCACTACAAGTACTCCTTTCCACTCAACAAAACAGTCTTTGGATCAGGTTTCTTTGATGTATCCTCTTCTTCTATTGGCAGCAATGTATGATTGACACCATCTTTGCTAAATTTGTATTTGTTCTTCTTTTCATCATGCATAGCTCCTCTATCATATTGCCAAGGTCTACCCAACATATATGGCACACATTTATATGCATCACATCACACATAATTCTGTCTTTGTACTTTCCCAACTGCAACTCCACTTCACATTGCTCATTCACTACCAACTAATATCCTTTTTGAAGCCATGACACCTTGTAAGGTGTTGGATGTTTCTTCTTTTTCAATTTCAACTTCTCCATGACTTCTGTGGAGACCAAATTATTTTTACTACCATTGTCTATTATCATCTGACAACACTTCCCTTGAATTTTACACATAGTCCTGAACAAGGTTTTTCTTTGTGTTGGTTCAACAATTTCCTTAGCTAGTTTTAACAAAATTTTATTGACTAACAAAGATTCCCCTTTATCTGGTGCATTCTCTTCTTCTATTATTATTGTTGCTTCCTCTCCAGTTTTTGCAACAATTGCATTTCTCTAATTCATTGTTATATTTTTTGGGCACTTATAAGCTATGTGTCCCAGCTTGTTATATCTGTAATATATGATTTTTCTTCCTCTACCTCTGCCTCCTCTTCCTTTGGAAAAACTCCCTTTGCCACTTGCATCACCTCTTGTGGGTGCATGCTAACTTGAGCTTCAGCTAGCTCCATCTCTAGATGTTGTAGATCTTCCTCTACCAACTTGACTTCCCCTTCCTCGAAAAGTACCTCTATTTCTGGCAGACTATTTCCTCGTGAGTTTTTCTTTGGCCTTCAATACCATCTGATAAGCCTCTTCTACTATTTTAGGAGATAGTAGACTTATCTCATCTTGGATCTCCACTCTGAGACCATTCACGTATCTTACGAGCTTCTCATCTGTATCTTGGATTTGTCCTGCTCTTATGCTCACTTTGTAGAACTCCTCTATGTATTCCTTTATCATCATAGACCTCTGCCTAAGATTCTACATTTGTCTAAATAATGTTTGCTAAAAATCACTTCGCAAAAACTTACCTTTTGGTTTTTCCACCATCTTGTTCCAATTCTTGGTTGGTTGTTTTCCAATTCTTCTTCTTTCTGCCTACACTCCATCCCACCAAAGTGTTACATGCCCTTTCAGTTTTGTGATAGAAAACTTCACTTTCTTTCATTCTTCTGTTTCTTCATAATCGAACAATTTCTCCATGACATTTATCTAGCCTATCAATTCCTCAGGGCTTAGCTTCATGTGAAGATTGAAACTTCAAGTCTAGGCTTGGATGTGGATCTCAATACTGACTTAAAGAATCTCATTTTAGGAGTTACATCTGCAAGTTCCTAATCTTCTATAGCTCCAACTTCAGGTTCACTGACATCTCCAGCATCTGCATCTCTTCCCATTTCCATTGCTTTCAATCTAGCTTGGATCATTTTCATAACTTCCAACACTTTAGCATTTACAACTGCTCTTCGTCTTCTTCGACCACCACCTCTTCCTCTAACTCTGAAAGCCATGTTGTATTTCTTTTTCTGATCCTTGAGATCCTATTCAATGTCAGTAGGTTGCTCTGATACCATAAATGGTGGCCTAGGTGCAGGTGTAATGGACAATCATTCAAATCCAGAAATGATTTCTACAAGTTCAGGTGGACATTTTTCTTGGATTACCTTTGGAGTATCAGTCATCTACCTCGAAACATGGATATTCTACTGAATTAGCATAACTTCTTAAAATTTAGCCGCAATATGACAACCTTTCAATTACCATGAAATCAAAAGGAATTCAAACTTTTGGTTAATTCCTTATTGTGTCTGCTTTTTCCCACAACATTATCACACTAACTCTCCATTGTTGATCTTACCTTTCAATTTGATGGTTGTTGGTTCACCCGATCAACAAAACTAATCAGCGATCCTCCACCGTTGATCAAAGCCCATTTGGTCCAATGGTTAACAGTGATATCAGAGGAGATCTTACGCAATGCTTATCCACCTGATAAAGTGGTTTTCTCTCTCCACCCAAGTGCTACGTGTCAGTCGATAAATGGAATCGCCTGGAATTTCAAAAGACCGCTTACCACTTTTTCTTCACCCGATAAATAGCTTCACTAATAAAACCACCTTTCTCCCTTAACTAAACGTATGAGCATATTGACGCATGATGACCGTTAAATCTATTGGATCTGTAGTTCGAACGGTTCTAGACTCCTTTTGGTTAACATGATTTTGTTAGGTTTTATTTTCTCTATTCTGCTAGACTTCACACCCCCACTATATTTAACTTGTCTCAAACCCTATTCTCTGATGTTTTTAAAACATAACCAAATTATTTCAAAACATGGAAAAAAAAACAAGATTAGCGATATAACACAGGTTTTTCATACTCTAATTCAAAATCCAAACTTCAAATCAATTGAACTCAAAGATATTTCGAAGGAATACAATGCCTCCGAGATTGACCAATTATACACAAATACACAGAGATACGGTTTCTATAACTTAATCTTACACGGCCTAATCAAGCCAAACCATTCAAAATCCCTTTAAAATCATTCAGAACTTACATAAATACCATTTCATTCTAACAATCAGATTCTTAGTCCATGGATCAAATCTGCCTAATCTTAGAAAATATTTAATCTAGTTGATATTATCCTTGAGAATCTCAACTAAATATAAAAAAATTGAATTAATTATAAAATCACTCAATCCCTAAATCCTAGCTCAAATCCTATCTGGAAAACTTTGTAAATTGACAGCTAAAGGATACCACTCCTTTGCTTGTAATTTTTTTTTTTTTTTTGGAATAAATTCGAATCCTTTTTTCTTCAAGCCTCATGCTCCTGCATCAACGGTTGAGAGAAGACAAGAGCTCTTTGGAGAGGGTACAAGTGATTATTCAGTCAAAGGAGGAGGGGTGAGGCTTTGGTAGGGGATAGGCAAGGAAGGGGAGGTGTTAGAGGGTAAGGGTAGAAGATGGGGGAGGAAGGTGGGGCTTGGAGGGGAGATCAAGGTTTCCAAGGGAGCCAAAGGGATTAGAAACAAAAAGATATGATAAAGGGGGAGGGATAGAAGACGGAGGGAGGTGGGAAGAGGGAAACGGGGGGTCTTTAAATGAAATAGGCTTAGAAGGAGAGGATGATGGGGAGAGGGGGGTAGGGTTGAGGGAGGGAGAATCGAAACTGAATAGGGTAGGGAATATGATTTATTTGCTATATTTTTTATTTTTGACTTGTTTCCATTTCGGTTCTTGGTTTTATTTTCTTCTATTTCCTTTTTTTAGCACATCTATTTGAAAAATTACCATATTCATGGCATACCTTTTATTTGAATGGAATTTTTCATAATATAATTATTGAATGTGAACCCAACTATCAACGTTGATCTTGACTACTTTCGGTAGTCCTTTCCGCAAATGAACTTCCACATATATTATTGTGCAGGAATTCATGTTTTCCTTTGGCTCACTTCTATTAATATATTTCCCCACTGCATTTCCTATTGATTTAACGAATGCATCTCCCCAACAATGTAGAGGAAGATGTGGGAGCCTTACCCACACTGGCACTACATTCGGCACGTCCAACTGTGGATTGAAGTCTAGGGTGCATCTATTTAAATAAATCCCTCTTGAGTCCATGAAGTACGGTCTGTTTTTGAATATTAAATCTGTATCCTTTTCTCTTTCAAAATGGAAGGTGAAATAAACTCTTCCACATAATCTAATAGAGATTTTCCCCAGGATGGAGGAAGCGCAATTTCTTTCCACCAATTTGAGAACCATTCGAGGAGAGGGTGAGAGCCCAGTAAATTGATTGACTAACCCATGCTTATAAAGGGACAAAGTTGTGCGTCGAGGGAGGGAAGGGGGGAGGATAATTTCAAGGATTTCATCAATCTTCTTCACAAACTTGGAAATTGAAGGCCTGTTTCAAAGCGGTCCTAAGGGAGAGATCAGAGAGGCAAAATTTGTAGTTTTTTTCACCCATCTAGGCAAAATATTTAGCAAGCAGAGCAGCGATCATTCCACCCTGCTGGGGAGACTCCAAAAGGGCCATCAATGTCCAATGATGGGATAGCAGGCCCCTGGAGTAGGAGGCCCTCGGAACCAACAGAGAGGAAGGCACATGCAAGGTTTGAAAATTCCAAGGTGGGAAACTCAGCGCAGCACAGAGCGAAAACATATTGCTGATATTTATTGCTCCCTGAGAAAAAAATATAACTAAAGAGGGAATTTGAAATAACTGACTAGTAAATAGATAAGTGAAAAATGAATAATTTCCTCAAACTTATATGTATATGATCACTGATATACTCATAATTATAATGACAATTAATAAATGTATAACCATCAAAATCGTATTCTAACTCACCCTTGATAATTTTACCCAACTGCAACCACAATACAATTAAAAAAAAAGGGGGAATAGATTCTTACAGTTTGGAAAATTAAATTGAAGAGAGAAGCATCTGAAATGAAACAAATTTCTATTAATTAGAGGTATAATTTATAGTTTTCAATGTTATGCTGCAACATTCAAAATATTCAATAACAGGGAGAATGTGTTTCAACTCGTTGAGGAGATTGAAGCTTTCCATGGTGATAAAATAGAAATTTATGTAATGTTTGGTCCTTTGAAGCTCTGAAACAGTTGCAGTCCAAATTTACCCTTCAAACAACAATTACCATGAATCCCAAATGTTTTCTCCACTGCCAAATAATTCATGGTATAAAAATAAAACTAAAATGACTAGGAAACTCAATTTATTTTTACCTTTAGGGGTCGAGTGGAATGCACCACATGCTTCAGGATTGAGAGAAATCAAAGGAATGATGATAGATTTCTCCAAAATCCCTACCTTTTGTTCTATAAACCATTCCAGTGCCACATATTTTCTGGGAAGGGACAAACAAGTTTAGTTATTATTCATATTGTTACAAAAAATTCCACGGTACTTGATAATTGTCATTCAAATTTTTTTATTTTTATTTTTAATTAGGATTGGAGAACTTAGTACTAAACAAGGGGATTTGCGAAGTAACAAGTCCCTACCAATGTCAATAAAGTTTGGGTAATCAATCTAGGGTAAGATTGAAAGTTACGAAAAGATGATGACAAACAAATAATGTCAATTCATGCACTTGGGAATCACACAAGTAATAATATTTCAAAACATTATTTGATGTTTTGATATGCACAACTAAATCATATTATTTATGTGCCACATTCATGGTAACTTATTCATGAGTAGGAAGTAAATCAATAAGAAAATATTAGCAAAGCTTACCAAATATTTTTTTCCATAGTTATTTCTAATCCATACACTCAGAAGTGCAAGCATCACAAGAAGCTTCATCATGATATCATTTTTCCAAGTGAAAATCAAAAGGAATTCCCTCCTCATGTTCATTCATGTATGCAACGTTGAACATAGCCTAGGCATTTTTTTTGGGAATGAGCATGAGTGTAAGCCTCTACAGTACACTCAAAATCTACTTCAATACCCTACAAAGGAAGACTACAAAGTCAAGAGTTACTATCATGACCTATATGAGATGCCATGACATTCATATTGAGATACCTAGAGAGAGACACTTACCCTGCCATAATAATAGGCATCCCCAGTGAAAATTATTGCATGCTCATTACCTTGCTCTGGTGCATATATCTTATTCCCCAAAACTTTGTGCAACCTCATATCCAAGTTCAACAACTCTCGAGTAGAATAATAGATATTTGGCTCTTTTCCCTTTCAAGTAACACTCTAAAGCCCATGGCAACAAAGTAACGAAATTTCCATAAAGGAATTGATAAATAAGTTAATTTTCATCGACAAAATATTGCACATTGTACACTTTGTCCAAATGATGCGGTGTGAGAGACGATCATGTTATTATTCAAACAACAGAAGATCATATTTTTAAACATGTTTTTGTTTCATTGCACTAGGCCCAATCCCATGATATTGACTACCCGCCACAAGCCTAATTGTGTGTATATATTTTGACATGTTCCCATTCAATTCCATTTTTTCTATTCTTTGTGGTTTGATTCAAGTGAAACTCTATTTATGGTTTGGACTTCTTATTTATTTAATTTAATAACCTATCATTCATATAAATTGTGTGGAACTTAATCATATTCCCAACAATAGTCCTACAATGAGGAGAATGAGGAGAAAGTGTTGCATCTATTCCACAAATCAGGCTACAAACTAGTAATATATGTTTGTTAAATAAGTTTCTCATCATTTCTATGATCATCTTGTTACATTTCCCAAGCATAGCAGCTCACAACATTGTTGACAAATACAATGTTGTAAATGTGAGAACACTTCCTAAATATTGGGTCCATATGTCCCTGAGGCATGTAAAGGATTCTCCAAGACTATAGTGTTTTTTACAGTTAGATAAGAAATGTAATGAAGTCATTTATAATTCAGTCGAATCCAATCCTTGTTTAAGGTAATGCATTAATTTTGTTTATTTTCCATAGTTATTTTTGGTGGATATGAAGGACTACGCAAAACTTGGTATGTTTTTCTTCAAAATTTTTGGTGACAAGGTGAAATACCATTTAATATTGATTTCTTACATCCTCAAGCTTTTTCATCAATGGAATAAGTATTGAATTTTCTAGACTACTTTAAGGATTTGGTAGAATATATTTTTGGTTAAGCAAGGTAGAAAATTGCTATGATGATAAGGTACCTCCCAAGCCATTTAGTCAAAGGTTTTGGAATGGTGGATAAAGTTATGTGATCTGAGCCACAATCAATATATGAGAAAAGAAGCAAAAAAGAGTGTTAAGTAAAAAAATCAGTGTAAAGTAAAGGAGCATGATCTTCCTTCTAGTTCGGTTTCCTTCTGGTTTGTTTATCATTACTATGAAATTTCTTTTGGCTAAACAAGTCCTTATCAAGTATTTTTAGGAAATAAAGAGTACAACCAATTCTAACAAGAATCACGTTAATGTCATGTGGTCAAGAAGGTCAAGTGAAAGTGAAATCCATCTTGAAGGAGAACATGTATATGTGCAATTCAAACTAATGATCCACATCATGGAGCATGGTCATATGTGGAAAACTTTGGTGGCTTATTTTCTAATTTAGAAACAAATTCTATGGGAGCCATCATCACTCGAAAGACCCACTTTTCAATACTCAATTTCACCATCCAATATGTTATTGCACAAACATTACTGAATATGCAGTCACAACTAAAGGTGAAAAGCACTAACCCAAGGCAAGCTAGAAAGTCATCCTTTGATGTGATTGATAATGAAGAATATAAATAATAATGAATTTGCTAGATTAATCTCATTGAATTACTTAATTCATAAATTCATTCAAAGATGAAAATTCAATATGCACTCATTGGTTCATGTGTATTTAATTGAAATGAGGCCCACTATACTAAAATATAACACAAATGAGTTCCAAAAGAAGAAATTGCACAACCATACAAGAGTAACTAAAAGATGCGTACCTCCCCATCTTCAATCGTGATGATGTGTAGAGAAAATCCATGACCGGAACTCCTTGTGAGAGACAGAGTTATAGTTAATAGATTAAAAGAAACCCATTGTTAAGGAATGGCCCCGAGAGCAATTCATAGACTAATAGCCTATTTTCAAATCACCCACCATCTAAGAGATGTTTGTATAATTTGACAACTTATTTGAAAAACAATAAATAAAATTAGAAGGATGGAAGAATGAATAGAAAATTCATTGTAAGAATAAGTGTTTAATATGCCATTTGTACATAACCTACTTAGCAGAAACTGCCATTATTTGCAGAGGGAAAAAAAGTAGAAGATTTTTGGAAAAAAGGGTATTTTTAAATGTATTTGTGATCATGAGTAATGGGAGGAGGGGAATGAGATATATGTAGGGGTTTTATTGTTATTTTTTTGTCGTCGGCCAACAACTTAAGATCTCATTGTTGGTCTTCATCTAGGTTTCTAATGGTAAAAATGGAAAAATTAGTAGAAAAAATGAAATGGGTGTTTTATATAATTAGGTACATATGAATTAAGGTCAAGGGATCAATGTGATTGAAGTAAATTTGGGTAATTAATGTGCATTGATTGGTATGATAGGTAGTCTGAAGAGATTTTAGAAGGAAGATCATTGGGAACTTGGAACTAATTTTCCATTGGCATTAAAGAAAAAATAGTTGCTATATTTTCATAAAATACTCACAATTGCACCGGATGTTGCAAAGGAAACACTGTAAGTTGGTAGCAAATGGAAGAAGAGCATAGATGAAGAAATATGTGAGATATGTTATGCGAGCTAGATGTTCCCTAGCTTGGAATTGTTTCCTTTGCAACATAAATTATTGCCTCTCGCAACAGGTAATAAATTAATTTAACTTTACAGCATGTTTAACAAGGCCTACATGAATGGAAACCCCCAATTTCATGAGGTATGTGCCCTGTGAGCTTGTTATGTGATAGGTCTAGTTGTAATAACTTCACAAGCTTCCATAAATGGGAATTCTATATTTTCCCTTGGCCAACACATCAATTATGATGGGCACACTATCTACAACTAAATCCCCTATATTATCTTGCAACTGGAAAGTGCCAAGAAAACTAAATACCTCTTGAACCACAACACTAAATTCATTGCATGCTTAATTATATCATGCTCCATGAACAATAACCAGGCATGCCATGCAAAAATATTAGAGTTGCTTCATAATTGAAGGACTTGCATACTATATTTAATATCTAAATTTGATCTAATATCCATTATTACTTTGGAATTTCATATCACTACTGACAAAAAAAAATCTGCTCTTCAGGGATCAGGTGCAAGAGAACTTACTTGAAAAAAATTGGTGTCCTCACTAATTTGTAGGTCTCTTTTTTAGGCTTTACAGATCAATTGTCACTTGAAGTTAGCAAATTTGATTTCTACTTCGAAACAAAACATTGCAACCAACATTTGAGAGCGTGGAATAATTTAATAGCACATTTCTAAATTTTACATTATTGACATGGCGATATTTCCCTCAACATTTCAGAGAAATAACTAATTTCATAACATACAATTTCTACAAAGTATTTGGGTTCCACCATATTTCAAATTTAAATGAAAAACATATACAAAAGGGTAATTTTCGAAGAAAAGTAACTCTTTCGTAGTTGTCATGAAAATAATCAAAGTAATTATTTTACATTGTATCATCGATTCGAACCAATATTGCTAACAATGATTCACTGTGAATGAGTACGAAAGTATACAGTTATGGAAGTCCTAACCATTTTGGGATAAAACACAAATAAGTTGACAATTGAATTAATAGCTCTTAATTTTATAAAGGACATGGTTACGAACAACATCAGATTCACTCATTAAAAGAATTTAATCAAATGAAAGGTAATTAAAACTCTGGTAGTATTTAACCTCGAATATATAGGTAATATTAATTATATTACTTATATATAGATATATGTACCATATGGCACTAAGTATATATATATAGATAGATATATATAAATATATATGAGTGCTTATATAGTAGTAAACCCGGCAGTGTAAGCATGGATGAAATAGCTTAGCTGAGACGATGAGCTGGTGTTGTATCAATACTTGCAAAGAAATAAAAATAAGTTTAAGAAGGAGTTTTTGTTTAATACGAAAAACTCTGATAGTAGATTTGTCAGCAAGATTGGTAGCTTAAGGAAAATATGAGAGCCTAGGTCAGTATGGCAGAATTTTGTCACAATCCATGAGTCAATCAGGTCAAATTTTGACCCCAAGTTATTAGGTTGAATTATCCTAACAATCATCGGTTATGATAAGTGGTTTTACCTTCTACATACGGGTATTTGGAAAATTCAGAAAAGTTAGTAATTGAGACTGAGCATTCTAAATCGAATATACGCAGGCTTGAATAAGTGTAGTAGTGGTAACACTTCCTGAGGTCCCAATACGAGGTAATGGGTGGAAGACCATAATTTCTTAACCAAAAACTAGATGGTAGGAATAGGAAATTACTATGCAGTAAGTGCAAACAATGTTCAATTCGAGAATGGAATTGATTCGCTCAGTCAATTAAATAATTTAATTGATGCGTACATCGTGAGTGTGTAGAGATGCTTCGAATATAACCATGTTCAGAATGAAATAAAACCATACCCTTCAGTTCTTGACCGTTATAATAACACATACAATTCTAGTCAAGAAATAGGCAGTACAGTATTGCACACAATTAGCTAGGCCTAGATACAAACTCTTCCATTAATAACTGTTTTGAAAAATAATGCATTAAAAAATCAGGAGAAATAAAATGCGCAAATGGGATTTCTTTCTGAATACCATAATATAACTTTACACTTCAAATCGATTGAACAAATAAATAAAAATTGGAATACTAAGCTCAATAGTGGCTGATAGTAGATACAGGAGATAAAATTCAATAAGGAAATACAGAATTTGCTGTCAGAATGGGACACATATTAAGAATCTGAGAATTTTAGAATAATAAGTAGTGGGACTATACGGCTACATTGTCTATATCGCATGACCCATAGAATTTAAAAGCGCCAGAGTTCAAATGACTATCATCAAACAAACAATTGAAATGTACTTTCAACTACAGCGTTGTTTTTGAAAACCGCCAGACTTCCCCGCACCGCTTTTCAACGAACGCCGGTAATTTTCAAAGGGCAGCAATCACAATCAACAATGGACACGTGTCTGAACAGTTTTGTCAATACCATTTTCCCCGGCGCGTAAAGTCCAGCAAAAAGGGCCGTGCGAGATTGACCGTCAGCCGTCCGATTATTGAGAGCAAGATCAACGATTACAGTAGCGGAAACATTTTTCTTATTTACTGCAATATACAAATACACTGATTGAAAAGTCGTATCCAGTCAGCAGATTGTACATTCGTTTTCGAAACAAAGTATATCGCCATGCTGAAATATTTAATGAAATGTAATGTGGGCAGTAAATGTAGGTAAAAGATTTTAATTTTATTGTTATTTTTATTTGGAGTAGTTCCTTTTATGGGACAAGTAAAAGGTAAATGTTATGTTTTTTTTGTTGTGATATATGTAATGCAAAAGGGAACATACGCAGTAGTGCGAATGAAGAAAATTTTTTACACACAGCAGTGTAGATATTTGTAGTGAGAGACAGTGTTTTTGTAATGCACAACAGTGCAGACACAACAGTGTTTCAGGAGTGTAAAATTTGCAAGCAAAGACAGAGTATATTCTAGAAAAGACAGTGAAGTTTTTGGAACTGCATTCGAAGCAGTTCTGTTGGTGAAATCCCTCTGTGAGAGGAAGATGTTTTTTTGTAACAATCAGTCTTATAAATGAATAGAAGTCTTTTGTGTGTGTAAAACTCTATTCTCTGGAAACAAATTCTTAGCTTCCCCGTGTTAAGAAACAGAGCATTATTCTCTGTTCGCTTCTTTTTTGTTGTTTTGGAATTATCAGAAATTCCCAACATGGTATCAGAGCTTGTCCAGGCGCTTTGAAAGGTGTCAAAGAAGCTAAAGGAAGGATTTTTTGCTGTAGCAACTTCTCTAGTAGAGTAAAGACTCAGTGAAGAAAGAATCAAAGATATTTCTCAAGTTAGTTTTTTGTGTTACTGTTGAGGAAAGTGAGTGATTTTAAATATAGAGTCAAGTATTTTGAAGCATAATTAAGAGTGCAAGAATGGTTGGAGCCAACACTAGCATGGGTATCTTTAATACTCAGCTCCCACAATTTAATGGGAAAAACTATGACTATTGGGCAATAACTATGAGAGCTTTACTTGCTTCCCAAGACTTATGGGAATTTGTTGAGGATGGTTTTGAAGAACCAACAGATAAAGATGAGTTTAATAATTTGACTCAGGCGTAGAAATAATTGTTGAAGAGCTACAAGAAGAAGGATTCTAAAGCCCTCTACTTTTTGTATCAAACAGTGCATGAGAGTGTGTTTCCAAGGATAGCGACAGCCAAGACATCCAAAGAAGCATGATAAACTCTCAAGATAGCCTATCAAGGCATGGAGAAAATGAAGACAGCAAAACTACAATTGCTGAGGGGAGATTTTGAGAATCTCTACATGAAGGAATCATATAATATTGACTCATTCTTCACAGACATGATTGGTCTGGTCACACAGATAAGGTCTCATGGAGAAATTCTTGAAGAAAAGAGGATTGTGGAAAAACTATTGAGGATCCTACCCTCAAGGTTCGATGTGATTGTCACCACCATAGAAGAGACAAAGGATATCACAAACTTCTCAGTTGATGAACTACACGCATCACTGATAACACATGAGCAGAGATTGAGTAGAAATGAAAACTCATCTCTAGAGCATGCCTTTAAGACCCAAATGTTCTTTGGAAGAGGAAGAGGTCAAGGCAGAGTAAACAAGAGAGGAAGAGGCAAAAACGAAAACAAAGGTGGAAGAAACAGTCTAGCAAACGCTCAAGGAAGAGGCAGCAATCCAAATCAGAACCAAGGCCAAGGCAGCATCCAACAAAGTGAACAATATCATGCTCAAGGACAAAGGTATGATAAATCCAATGTCCAATGTAACTATTGTAAAAAATATGGGCGTTATGCAAATGAATGTAGGAAGAAGTAGCATGATATGAATAATAGAACTAGTGCAAATTTCACTAGAGAAAATATGAGCCAAGATAATTTGTTTTTAGCCTATAATATGGATGAAGTAAAGAGTGAAGATGTATGGTTTCTAGACTCCGGTTGTAGTAACCATATGACAAGAAACATAGCCCTGTTTTCTATGTTAGATCAGAGTGTGAAGTCACAAGTCACACTAGGGACTTAGGGACTGATAGTAAAGTTTCTGTTATGGGAAAACGAGAAGTAAATGTCTTAACAAGGAAAGGTGAAAAGAAAACCATAGCAGATGTTTATTATGTTCCTAGAATGAAATGTAACCTCTTAAGTATTGGACAGCTTGTTAAGGGTTACAATGTTTTCTTTGTGAATGATGTCTACACCATCATGGATAAAACACCCATCAAACGATGTATTGCTGAAGTGAAGATGACATGGAACATGATGTTCCCTTTCAGAAAGAAAAGAGATTTAAAAAATGGAGAAGAAATAGTTGCAGTGACCCAATAGGCTTTCCAAAGCGAACCAAAAGATGAAAATTGGTTGTGGCACCTGAGATTTAGACATCTCAACTTTGGCAGTCTTAACTTGTTGAGTAGAAAAGGAATGGTAAGAGGATTACTATTGATAGAGAAACCATACAGCCTTTGTGAAGGTTGTATTTTGGGGAAACAAAACAGATAAATTTTTCCATCAAGGAAAAGCATAAGGGCAAAAGCACCCTTAGAGATTGTCCACTCAGATTTATGTGGACCGATGCAAACTCCATCACTTGCAGGCAACCACTATATACTAACATTTATTGATGATTTTACTAGAAAAACTTGGGTTTATTTCCTGAAAAACGAAAGTGAAGTGTTTAAAAGATTTTACAATTTTAAAGCACTTGTAGAAAACCAAAGTGGGTTGCATATCAAAGTTCTAAGAACTGATAGAGGAGGTGAGTATATCTCCAAATAATTTCTACATTTTCGTAGAGAAAATGGAATTCATAAGCAGTTTACCACTAGGTACACTCCGCAGCAAAATGGAATTACTAAAAGGAAGAATAGGACAATCATGGATATGGCGAGGAGTATGTTAAAGGAAAATCATTTGCCAAATGATTATTGGGTTGAAGCTGTACACTGTGTAGCATACATTTTGAATAGATGCCCTACAAAAGCAGTCATAAACAGAGTGCCGGAAGAAGCATGGAGTGGGACAAAGCAAGGAGTCACCCACATGAAAGTTTTTGGATGTGTGGCTTATGCACACATTCTAGATCAACTAAGGAAGAAGTTAGACAACAAAAGGGAGAAATGTATTTTCATTGGATACAGTGAGGAATCCAAAGCTTATAGGTTGTATAACCCATCCACCAAGAAGCTTATTGTGAGTAGAGATGTTCAGTTCATTGAGGAAGAAGCTTGGGATGGAAGCATAGAGAAAACAGTGAATGTTAAAAACTCTTTGTCACATGATGAATATGATGAGGAGATGGCCGAAGTACATCCCCAAACAGCAGCACCAACACAAGGGCAGCAAGAGACACTCTTGAGGAGAAATGAAAGTGCTTCTCCAAGCACACCACAAGGAGGAAATTCAAGTGCTTCTTCAAGCACTTGTACACCAAACAAAAGCGGTAAGAAATTCAGAGATTTAAGTGACATATATGAACAAGAGGCAACAAATGAAGGTATGAACTCTTTGTTTGCTTTATATTGTCATGTTGATGACCCTGTTCATTTCAAAGAAGCAATTAAGGATAGGAAATGGATAGAAGTTATGGATGAGGAGATCAATTCCATAAAAAAAAATAAGACATTGAATTTGGTTGAACTACCAAAAGGAACAGAAGTCATTGGAGTTAAATGAGTCTACAAGACCAAGAGTAATGCTGAAGGCAAAATAGAAAGACACAAGACAAGACTTGTTGTCAAAGGATATAAGCAGCAGTATGGGAGAGACTATGAGGAAAATTTCGCACAGGTTGCTAGGATGGAAACCGTGAGAGTAGTGTTGTCCATAGTAACACAAAACAAGTGGAAAGTTTACCAAATGGACGTGAAGTCAGCATTCCTAAATGGAGTGTTAATGGAAGAGGTTTACAATGAACAACCTCTATGCTATGAAAAGAAAGGCCAAGAGCACAAACTGTGCAGATTGAAGAAAGATCTTTATGGCTGAAGCAAGCACCAAGAACATGGTACAGTAGGATAGATTCCTATCTAGTGGAAAAAGGATTTGAAAAGTGTGAGGGAGAACCCACCCTCTATATCAAAGAAAATGATGGTAAAATACTAATTGCTATGTTATATGTTGATGATGTTATTTTCATAGGTAATGATGATTATCTTATTGAAATTTTTAAAACAATCATGAAAAAAGAATTTGAAATGAATGACATGGGTTTGCTGAGACACTTCTTAGGAATAGAAGAAGAACAAAATGGAAATGGGATTTTTATCTCACAAGCGAAATATTAATGAAGAGCAAAGCAGCAATCACTCCCATAATGATGGGATTAAAACTCAGCAAAGAGGATAGAAACAAGGATTTTGATCCTAGTTTATACAAGAGCATAGTTGGCAGCCTCATGTATTTGACTGCAACTAGGCTGGATATAATGCATGCTGTTAGTTTAATTCCCAGATTCATGGAGAGGCCAAAAGAAGCACATTGGCAGGCAACAAAAATGATTTTGAGGTGTGTTATAAGTACTAAAAGGTTTGGCATTTTATATACTGGTTCAGAATGTTCAGATTTAATTGGATACACTGATAGTGATTGGGCTGGAAGTGTATATGATCAAAAAAGCACATTCAGTTATGTTTTTCACATGGGTTCAAGAGCCATTTCATGAGCTTCTAAAAAACAGTCTATTGTAGTGTTGTCTATAGCAGAGGCAGAATATGTGGCAGCTATAGCAGCAGTGTGTCAAGAAATTTGGATGAGGAGCACATTAAGGAGCTTATGCCAAGAGCAAACAAAAAGAACTGTGATTTTTTGTGACAATAGCTCAACTATTGCATTATCCAAGAATTTTGTGTTTCATAAGAGAACGAAACACATTGACACAAAGTTTCATTACATCAGGGAATTGGTAAACAATGAAGAAATTATTTTAAAACACTCAAGAACTCAGGAGCAAGTTGCAGATATTCTGACCAAACCATTGAGATAGAAAAGTTTCAAGTTTTTGAGGCAATGTCTAGGTATGACTGATAACCCAGCAGCTGAAATTAAAGGGGAGTATTGAAATGTACTTTCAACTGCATCGTTGTTTTTGAAAACCGCCAGACTTCCCCGCACCTCTTTTCAACGAATGCCGGTAATTTTCAAAGGGCAACGATCACAATCAACAATGGGCACATGTCTAAGCAGTTTTGCCAATACGATTTTCCCCGGCACGTAAAGTCCAGCAGAAAGGGCTGTGTGAGATTGACCGTGAGCCGTCCGATTATTGAAGGCAAGATCAACAATTACGGTAGCAGCAACATTTTTCTTATTTACTACAATGTACATTGAAGTAAGCTCATTGAAAAGTCGTATCCAGTTTGCAAATTGTATATTCTTTCTGGAAACAAAATATATCGCCATGCTAAAGGATTTAATGAAATCTACTGTGGGCAGTAAATGTAGGTAAAAGATTTTAATTTTATTGTTATTTTTATTTCACGGGAGTAGTTCCTTTTACAAGACAAGTAAAAGTTAAATGTTATGTTTCTTTTGTTATGGTATATGTAATGCAAAAGAGAACATATGCAGTGGTGTGAATGAAGAAAATTTTTTACACACAACAGTGTAGATTTTTGTAGTGAGAGACATAGTGTTTTTGTAATGCACAACAGTGTTTCAGCAGTGTAAAATCTGCAAGTAGAGACAGAGTATATTCTAGAAAAGACAAAGCAGAGACAGAGTATATTCTAGAAAAGACAGTGAAGTTTTTGGAACTACATCTGAATCAATTCTGTTGGTGAAATCTCTCTGTGAGAGGAAGATGTTTTTTTTGTAACAGTTAGTCTTATAAATGAATAGAAATCTTTTATGTGTGTAAAACTCTGTTCTCTGGAAACAAATTCTTAGCTTCCTATGTTAAGAACACCAAATACCAAATCTCTTTGTGAGAGGAAGATGTTTTTTTTGTAACAGTTAGTCTTATAAATGAATAGAAGTCTTTTGTGTGTGTAAAACTCTGTTCTATGGAAACAAATTCTTAGCTTCCTAGCTTCCTGTGTTAAGAAACAGAGTATTATTCTCTATTCGTTCGTTTTTTTGGTTGTTTTGGAATTATCAAAAATTCCCAGCACAAACAACTGAAATATTCTTACCAGATAGTCTAATGGGTAACCATCGTAAAAACTTCTTTCCTAGAGAGTACAACTAGCTCAATTCCTTCTTGAGTATACCCCCTAAGGGTGTAATGACATCATGAACATTCACACCAGATAGTTCGGTAAGAAACAACAAACTCGACTGTAAATCATGCGACCGCGAGGGAACCCAAAGAAAAACCTTTCTGCGAAGGTTTCACAAAGACCCCTCTTTGGCAAAGAGGTATTGAGACAACCTGTGGCATCGCAGGAGTTATTAAAGGAAGAAATAGTTGAAGGAACCTCATCTAAAGCAAGAAGAGATAAATAATTCTGGTAGGAAGGTGATTCTTTTACCTGCGACAGGGACCATAAACCGAAATTAAATTCATTATGAATACATAAGACATCTTATTTAAAAAAAATTAGGTTTCCAAACACCATTGACAAACTCTAACTGTATGAGCCTAACAACATACCTATCCCATGAGCTGCTGCAGAAGACCATTCTCTCTCCATCTGAAAAAGCGGTCAACGGGAGTACCGATTCAATCGTACAGAAGGAGAATAAAAAGAGGATAAAATTTCTGGAAGGGTATTGACGAAAATTCATCAGATAAAAGAACCGGCCACTGGAAGAAAAAAGAACCCTGGTGCTCAGGTGAATTTGGGGCGAACTCTCCGGCAACTTTGAATTCTCTAGCCTTCCTCCTCTACCAACATAGAAATAGAATCTTAGTTACATGATATTAAAAATAGCAGGTAAAAAGGAAGAAAAAAACCACCAATGCAGAGGAAGATCTTACCTCCAAAGCGCACGAAAACACTCCTCAAAAGAGTTAGTTACTAAGCAAGGAACTACATAATCCAATGTATTATGGTGTAGGAATAGTGAGGGGAGATTCTGAGCTATAAGAACCCCAAATTACCACCTTTTTAACCACCATAGTTGGAATTACCATCCAGCTGTAAAACCCAGAATAGGGCAGGTGTTCGTCTGCTCTGGGTTCACCTGGCCTCGTGCAGAGAAAGAGCCGCATATGGAATGCCAAGGGGAAAATGGAGTAAAGGGGGTTTAGGGCTTCGGGGAGATGCATGCTAACGCTTAGAATGTCGCTCCAAAATTCCATGGTACCTCTGTTTGGAATTTACGAGAAGTATAAGTTGGCCTATCTTCTTTTTTTTTCCGAGGAAAAAACAAAAACTTTTTATTAGCAATATAAAAAGTTTTACAATCTGTTTAAAACACTTCCGCAGAAGTTTGCCCCCCTAGAGCTGAGCACATAATACTAGCTGATTCTAATTAGTGCTTGTGAAAAAAAACAAAAATATGCAGCTGCTCTGACCAGCAACATTGTCCAGCGGCATCTCTATCCAGCAATGCCTTTTTCCTGCTGTATAGTAATATCATAACTGTTTTTTTTTTTGTTTTAAGAACCACAGAAAAGGCCGCCTTCTAAGAAGGAAAACAACCCCGCCTAACATATTCTGAGCGTATAAACAAATCGCTGTTTTAAAATGTCTAAGTTTTGAGGAAACTTTCTAATGCGGCCTGTGATATATCTTTACATAAAAGAAAAAGAATATATACAGCGTCTTTGGAGCCTGTAGAAATAGCAAAACCTGAGAGAGATAAAAAGGAGGAGCTGTCTCCCCAATCATATAGGCGGAGCGAATGGTGGCTGCAGTGAAAAGGTTTGGTGCCCCTGTAGAGATTCCTCTATCGCCCATCCGCCCAAATCCTGTTGAAAGCCAGCTTTTGAGAGCTGGTCGGCCTCTTCATTATTTTCCCTGAAGATATGACATAGCTGAAAACTGTTGAAGGACACCTTTAGTAACACAATTTCATCTAAAAGAGGCTTTAAAATTTGATTTTGACATGATGCAGTGCCATTAACCCATTTGGAGACATTTTGAGAATCACCGAAAATTTGAATAGTAGAAATGTTCCTCTGGAGAAGCCAACACAGTAGGAGGTGTAAAGCAGATAGCTCGGCGTAGTTATTAGTCCCGGGGCCCAATCCAACAGAAGCTTTTAGATGATGTTCGGCAGATAGATGAATGCTCATGCCAGCGCCGGCCCTATTGTTCTGTGAGGCTCCATCATAAAAGGCCCAAGGGATGCCTTCCCTTATGGTGAAAGCTTTGTCTCGTCTAGCGATGGTTTTTACCTCAGGCACAGGAATAGTGGTATATATTGCTACACAATTTGAAGCGACAACTGATGTTGGGGAGGATTTATCCTGAAAGATGCTATTGTTTCTTGCTAGCCATACTCCCCAGAAGAAAATGGGGGGCAAGTTTCTCAGTACTCCATCCGGATGCTTTTGCCACCAGTTTTTCCAAGCCACTTCCAGAGGTTCCGGTCCCCATTGTGCCTTGATATTGAGCAACCCTGTAAGCTCCTCCCAAATCTTTAAAGAAACAGTGCACGAAATAAAAAGGTGTCTAATAGATTCTTCTTCTGATTTACATAAAGGGCATCTACCTGAACCAAAAAGGTATCTAGCTTGCAGTCTGTCCCAAGTTGGAATTTTACCTTTCAGCATACACCAAAGGAAAATACGAGCTTTTGCCGGACTAGTCAATTTCCATAAGCTTTTAGACCACCATTCTGGGTGATCCCATCCTTTCTGGTTCATTAGGAAAGAGTAACCTTCTTTAGGACAGTATTCTCCTGTTTTTCCCAATGCCCAGATCAGCTTGTCAGGGTCATCTTTGAGTCTTACATGTGAGCGATGGAGTTCTTGAATGTAAGAGGCCCATTCATTCTTCCAACGGTTATTTAGACCAAGATCTACATCACTCTTCCAGGCCTGTCCCCATAAAGTAGAAAGGCCCACTTTCTCCGCCTGGTTAAGCGTGAAGTTGGCCTATCTTCTACTCCATGTAGAAATATTAATTTTTTTCTTAGACAACCAAAATAAAAAATCGATGGTGTCAATGTCACCATGGTAGTCAATGTCAATGTCTATCCAATGGGGACCTGATGTTACGACTCACGATTTTTCTCCAATAAAATTAAACGATGATGTACGCAGCTGCGTCACTCACCGAGATAGCTTCTGCTGGTCGTCTTGCTCGGGGAGGTACGCGTTTACGTCTGCAAAATAATACATAGGTTTATATTTGTCAACACCGCCATTTAAAATTAAAAATGAAATGTTACACCCGTTACTTAGGTTTAGATTTCTCAGCACCGCCCTTGGAAATTAAAAATGAAATATTACGCCCGTTCATATTCAAGTATCTTTAATTTATTGTTTAAATATTTGAACTTAGAATTTACGATTTCAAGGATGTCTGCGAGACGTTATCCCATATATCTTCCTTAAAAATTACACTATTGGTGCCCGCTGTCATTGTTTGACTCCTCACCTCATACTATAAGTATGCCTTGCCTCGCTCTTTCTCTTCATAAGCGAGTTATTTGTTTACATATCTTAACATCTTTTAGCGAGTCAGCCAAGAATTTGCTCTGCGCAGTTAACAATAATCGCTAGTCTATACAGAAATAGCTTTTACTTTGTTAAAGGTTTTTATTGTTGTTGTAAACATGAGCCGGCTATTGGCTCTACTTGTAGTAGTTGCTGTCTTAGCCACTGTAATCTGCAATCTGAAAATAGTTGCTGCAGCTACTTCGAGCAACAATGAAACCATCCAAGGATTTCTGGTTCCGCAGAACGAGGCGAGAAATCAAGTGGGAGTCCCTCTACTGAAATGGGATGCGAAGCTTACAACATATGCGCGTACTTACGCAAACAAAAGAAGGGGCGACTGCCTCCTACAGCATTCGGAGGGCCCATTCGGAGAGAACATCTTCTGGGGAAGCGGCAGAAACTGGAGCCCTAGCCAGGCTGTTGGTGCATGGGTGAACGAGAGTAAATGGTATAGCTATTCAAATAATAGTTGCAGCTCTGGCCAGGACTGCACCCACTATACTCAGATTGTTTGGAGAACAACAACTAAGGTTGGATGCGCCATCATCAGATGTAACAGCGGTGACACCTTTATCATATGCAATTACTACCCTCCCGGCAACTATGTTGGAGCGAGACCGTACTGAAGTTTTGCGCCCGCCATTCACCATTATTCTTCGGCTTGGATTTCCAATTTCTCCTGCTATAGTTGCTTTCAACTAATTATCAAGACAATTGCGATTCACTATACATATATTTCAGTCTTTGGATGTTATCATAACACACGTATTTCAGTCTTCAGATGTAATCGCGCTTAAATTTTTTCGACATTTATATTCATATTCACTCGTGTTCTTTCCATATATGTTGGTCGAATCTTAAATCTTTGAAAATTATACCACTCAGCTACATCATTTCTCACCGATGGGGACCAAAATTGACAGTAAGTTGCTCATTAGAACATATACAATTGGCTAGTTCTTTGGCAGTAAGTTGCTGATTAGAACATATATAATCGTCTATTTATTATTTAATTATTTTCTTTTGAAATATTCCGGTTTTTTCTTGTTTAAATAGATTTTAAAATATTTTGGAAATTTTATAAAATAACGATGAACTTCACTGAGATTCCTCACATCTTCCAAATATTCTTAAATTTACAATTACACTTATCTCTCTAATCCCTTTTTTATAAAATGCTGAAATGAATTACATACCGAAAGAACAGAAATTTTCATAACGGTGAGGCAGCGCTCGCACAGATACAATGCCTACACCTAGTCTGTTCATTCATCAAGTAGGATTCAATTATATTTATAAGAATATAGCATAGTTTATAGATTTAATTAAATTCCTAAAAACAAATATAATTTGAAGATTTAACTATGACCAACAATCCTAACAACCTCCAATCACATTTTAAACAATATTTTAAGAATAAATTTCTCCATTATTTTTCCGAATAGAACTACAGACTTACCTATAGGAAACTACCAAACAAAACGAATCAGGGTTTGAACTTTGCCTATGTGCAATTAGTTTGATTGGCGCTTGATAATTTAACTAAACAAGGTTTTCTTTTTCCTTGTGATTTATCCCTGAATTTAGCAAAAGACGATTTACAATTTCTGATCGATTTATAAAAATTTTCCTTTCAGGATTTTCAATCCATTCAAATTATATGAAAATTCATAAAGACATTGGTTGAACAAAACTGTGATTGTAGCTGTACAATTATCAGTCAAGAAGAACGTTGGCCAAATAAGTGAAGAAGAAAGTTTCCCATGAATCCATCTTAAAAAAAATATATGTTGCGTTCTCTATATTGTTGTAAATGTACGTACATAAATAAGGTGTAAACGTACATACATAATACATAATAACCGAAGACTTTGTCCAATGATGAATACATAATATTATCTTAAGTTGAACAAATAACTTAATCACATATTTAGTTCTTATTCAATAACATCCTAAATCATTAAGTATGATACGGATGTAAAGACATTTTATTATTTCATAATAATAAATTTATATAATTAAATATGTTTATATAATTAAAATTAATTAATTTAATAATTATTTTTAATAAATATATTTTTTATTCACTGAAATATTTAATATTTTCAAATTTATTATAACATATACTTTTTCAAAATTTTGAAGATAATTTTAAAATGCAATAATTGTAGTTGATTTAAATTACTAATGGCCACAATCAAATTATCGATCTTTATATAAAGAAATAATTATGCAATGAAATATATAAGAATTTAATAATTTTAATCATTAACTTAGTAGAATTTTTTTTATATGATTTATTTAATGCATTGAAGTTTTTTATTGAATATATAAATAACTCTACAAACACTTTCTTACACTAAGTATTTATTTTCATTGACATCTTATTCAAAAAATTTATTGGAGTAAATTACATTGCATCTAGTTTAACATTTTCCTAGTAAAGAACATCATTAGAAGCTAATAGCTCATTCAAAACAAGTGTTAACAACTCCTTATATTGATAAACATCCTCTCCTTCATCAAACCTCCATTTATGAGTCTATGTCAAACAAACATTTTTAAGTACCACATCTTAACCAATACCAAATGATTTACTATTCTTTGTGTTTCTTGAATTTATTCATGTAATTGGGTTTACATCTTTGTCATTCTTAGTCTTTACCTACAAAACAAACTTGTCTAATATAGGAATGCCTCATTTCAACCTAGACCAATTAGAGAAATACAAATTACTCAATATTATTAGTCATGCTAAGAACTACATAGTTTTGACCTTTTCTTTACAATTAAGAATTATTCTCTGTTTGAGGTAATCCCCTTTACACTCTTTTCATTTACAACTTGATCAAAACACATAAAAAAATATTATATGATGTCCATTCCTTAAATATATATAAATTCTTACAACATTTACTCTCCTATAAAATAAATTGTGACTAAACCATCATAATACATAACAATCAATAATTTCACCTATAATTTCACCTATGATTTTTTAATGACCATTAACATCCTACTATAATTTAACATCTTCCATCTTCATGGTAAATAACACAATCATACATCTCATCACGTAAACCATGCCCTCTTTTTCTTATCAAATCAAAATATAATGTTTCATCATCCCTATTATTAGTCCCTGCCCTTCCGGGCTGGCAGGGACTATAGTAATCGATCTGTAAAGCTAACATTATTTTGGCACGATAACCAACCAACGTTATATAACTTAAAACAAAGTTCGCTGAAATGACACAAAAACCAACAAGATATTTTATATTTTCTTATTCTTTTAACCAATGAATGGATTTTCCATCTTATTTGGCCTCAAAAGGAGGCATACGGGCAGGTATACGGGCTCAAAAGTTAGGACAAGTGAACATTTAACAGTTTCATGAACTCAGTTTCATGAACTAATGCTATGTTTGCATTAGCATTAATCTCCTAACATTTACTGTTAACCAAACTAACAAAACTTATGTACTTATGTTAAACCATAACCATGGCAGCCCTGCCATGTCAACATTGCCCTGTCGTGTCAAACAATCCCTGCAGTGCCGTGTCAAAACCGTAATTTGCATGAGAACAACGGCCTACCTTAAAATGATCTCTGTTTGTTATCCGTAGCCAAACGTGGAGAGTCTGTAAGATTAAGTTGGAATCATGAGGCATGAGGCAGGTCAATCACCAGCCTTAAGATGAAGCAACAGCAAAGTTCTGTGGCCTGCAAAGAACCCCTGCTTCTATGGCGTGGAAACTCCAGCAAAGTTGTGGCGTGGAAACTCCAGCAAAGTTCTTTGGCCTGCAGGATCGTACTGTTCCTCTTCTACAGAGGAGAGGTCAAACGCAGCATTGCCTTCAGCCGATATGCAAGGTACTCAGAGAAAACAAGCCGATATGCAAGCGGATATGCAAGGTACTCAGAGGAAACACCATCTGCAATAAACATTTTCAAAGAATAAATTGCCTTCAAAGACCTATATGACAGATAAATTGCTTTTTCTTTTAATCTGTGCATCTCTATACACGCAAATATTAGAATACTATAAATTGCTTTTTCTTTTAATCTGTGCAGCTCTATACACGCAAATATTAGAATACTAGGAAAACGAAATCTTCACTCAAGGTCAGATTTATGATAATATTTTTACATGTTTGTAATCTATTTGTAGAATTGTATCAAATTCTGGTACCGACGAGCAATCTGATATAATGATGCATTCCTGTTGTTTTTACATCAGGACAATTGGGATCGTTCTGACCAACTTGAAAACACTAGGCAGAGCCTATGAACATACCAAGGGGCATAGACAATTCTACTGAGGTAGACAACAATACAGATGCAAAAATCAAGAAATTTCCCTAGAGCACAACTGCTTCGAGTTTACCTATTCGCATCATTTCACCAGCTTGAGAGAGATCGATGTGAAGGAATCTACAGTACATGTGAATACAAGTAGTATAGCATTACCTTCTCTTCAGTTTTACTTTTCTAAATCTGGTTTAGCCTCAATAGGTTTGTAATTTTGAATAGTATGATTGTTCACTATCTATTGTTTAATTTGTAACTAACTCACTGACCGACTGACATAGGTATTGCGGATATCTATAGATACAGATAACGATCCTACCTCTGATCCTTATCGTCGCTATTGCTATCGCCCGCCAGACGTCTCTCTGTCTTCCCGAGTGCGTTATCCCTTGTTCAATATGCCCTAATTGCCCACAGGCCGGAAGCATGGACATCATCGTAACTAAATTGGGTTTTACGCCTGCCATCTGCATTTGGTAATAGAACTCCAAAGCTTTTACCCAGTTTACACAGTTTGTCAAAAATTTGGCTTGCATCCTCTATACACCCACATTTAGCATACATGTCTATAAGGGCAGATCCTATAAATACATCCGTTTCAAGCCCACTATTTACAATCTGATCATGAATCCTCTTTCCCTCTTGCAGAGCCAACAGCCCAGCACAAGCCTTCAACACAAAAGTAAACGTAAACTTGTCCTGCACTAAACCTGTCTCCTGCATTTTATAATACAGTGCAAGGGCTTCCTCATATAATCCAATCCCGGCATACCCTCTAATCATAACATTCCATAATGTGAGATTCCGTTTTCCCAATCTATTAAACATTAGACGCGCATCTCCCATATTACCACAGGCAGCATACAGATTAATGATTTTGGTTCCCAGATTTACCTTTTGAGAATGACCAGTGATGACGATATGGGCATGAATTTGCTTTCCCTCTGTGAGGGATTTTGTTTTGATAGACACCTGCAATAGAGAAGCTAGTGTGTCTGATCCCATCTTGATGGCCTCCTACTGCATAACCACATAAATCTCCAGTGCTTCCTTTAATATGTCATCCTTGCATAGACTACCGATTTGACGAGAATAATTCTTTGGCCCTTGTGATTCCTGCATGCTTTTCTTATTGGTTTTGCCCTTTGCAGTAGAGCTGGGAGCGTCATTGGCTTGTTTATGATTATTGAATTTGGCAGAATGTGTTTGATTGTTCTTCAAGAGATCGATTAGAGGCAACTGTGGCATGAATTCCATGGCAGTCATTGACGAAACAGTAGACAGACAAAAGGATAAACTTCCAGATTCTAGTTTCTACCTGCACCGTGGATTTCAGTAGAGGAATTAGGTAGTACCATGGCAGTCATTGACGAAATAGTAGACAGACAAAAGGATAAACATCCAAGATCCTCCACCGGGAACAGAAGCAGAAACGTACAGAAGAACACCACGAAGCAAACCGATATGGTGATCTTGAGCTTCTGGTTAGATCTCAGTTTGTTCGCGGTCTTCTCGCCTGTATTCGAAGCGGGGAAGCCACACATTCCTGCCGCTGCTTTAGCTGCGAGCTTCCTCAGTATGCAGCATAAAACAAAAAAACTCGATGTTCAGCGAATTTGGTTGCTGAGTTTTAGGTTTAGCTACGATGCCGGGGACATGTGTACACATGGCTTGCATGCGATGCACGTGGTATGGTTTTGGCTTCAGCTTTACTGCATGGAAAGTTCGAGCGCCCGTGTTGGACATTTCAATTACTTTGAAGTTTCGGTGTTGATGCTCTGAAAGTTCGACTGCCCATCTCGGGAAATTTCAATTTTTATATCGCTGAAACTGACGGTGACGATGATGTTGGCTATGTAAACCCGACATGGGTGTTTGCAAAATAATAACACAAGGTTCATTTTCATTATTTATTGAATTAGATAGGGTATTTAAAAATATCTCCATACAGCAAAATTCAATTGAATTCTATCCCCTTTCTGGAAATGCATTAAATAAAATGTGAATTATCTTGTCGTTATACATTATAAATTAGAAAATACGCCTTATAGCCCGCTAAACGCCAGAATGTTTGGCCTTTTCTTCTGCCGCCTTTATGCCTGATTACCTAAACCTCTCGAAGATCTGTCTACCCAATACATTGTCAACTATGCAGGATTTTAAGATTTGCTGGCCCCGGCTATACTGAATATCTTCTCGAAAAAGAATACAAAACAAACACAGGTTTACGTGGGTTTGTGTTAGTGGACAGTTCATGGAATTCTAGGGAAAACAAAAAACAATTCATAGAATTCACGAGGGAAAAACGCTAATAGGGAAAACAATTTACTTGTCGCACCATGGAAAGCATGACTGACCGGCAAACTATAACCCATTAATTGATTCATTTATGGGTTAAAGTTATTGATAGAACCATGAACTTAAAATCTTGAATGTTTTTTATAACACTTCTGTGCATATTTTGCGATATTGAGGCTGCATACAAAGCCCATCCGATGTCTTCATCAATTTTGCATTTGCTTCCCCGTCTGCTCTCAAACAGCCAAAGGAGCCAGAGCACAACAGATCTCTGTGCAAACTTCACCACAACTACGTATGCTCTCAAACAGCCAAAGGAGCCAGAGCACAACAGATCTCTGTGCAGACTTGACCACAGCTACGTATACTCCGTTGACCATCCGATGTCTTCATCAATTTTGCATTTTCTTCCCCGTCTGCTCTCAAACAGCCAAAGGAGCCAGAGCACAACAGATCTCTGTGCAGACTTCGCCACAGCTACGTATACTCCATTGACCATCCGATTTCTTCATCAATTTTTCATTTTCTTCCCCATCTGCTCTCAAACAGCCAAAGGAGCCAGAGCACAACAAATCTCTGTGTAGATTTCACCACAGCTACGTATGCTCTTAAACAGCCAAAGGAGCCAGAGCACAACAGATCTCTCTGCAGACTTCACCACAGCTACGTATACTCCGTTGAATTGAGGTTGTGCAAGTTTCAGCTGCAAGACTATTGATGGGGCTACTCAAGATTATTTTTCACAGAGCGTGAAACTAGCACAACCACATAATTTGCTTCTGCTAAATGCCAATGCAATACAGAATGTGATGCTGGTAATTACCAATGCAATACAGCCAGAGCAATAGCTCTGTAGGATACGCTGTGGGCTGGGGCAGGGACTAGCTGCCCCGCAGCCCGTCTTGTTGTTTTATAATTCACTTAAGTAAATGGGTTTACTTACAAAGCTAGATCCAAATGATTGAAATAATATCACTACTAAGACATTGGGAGCAAGACATTTTCTCTAAACACCTTCACTAAAGTCATCCAAATCGACATGACCAATTTTGTCACAATGGCATGGTATTCATTTCTACAAAAATTAAAAAATATCACCCGAGACCTTCATAGTTTAGTTTTATGACGTCATTTTATATTTTAAATGAAATGTTGCAATCCTTACAAGTTTTAAGACCCCATTTTATATTTTAAATTTAAATGAAATGTTTCTACCCTAAGAAACGGGAATAAGACTTCTATGACACCATCAAGCCTATCCATCCTTTAAAAAAGCACGATAGAGTTATGACGACTTCATCAATATTAAATTTAAATTGTATAGAGAATTTTTTCGGAAGAAATTACATTGAAAATTTTGGTCAACGGATTTCGAACTAATGAGTGTGATTGAGTGTGATTCATCTTAGGATATGATGAAAAAACAGATCTAAGAAAAAAATTAAATAGAAAGACAGGTCAACCTAATAGCTAGAAAATAACAGCGATAAGAGAAAGATAGGAGAATGTTTAATAATATTTAGATGAATTAGTTTATTAATATGTATATTATATAATGGCTATATTTATTAATGGTTTTAATTTATGAATATAACAATCAAAGAATACTTAACCATATTTTTATTGAACTATATTCAAATGAATTATAATTATATATATATATATATATATATAATATATATATATATATAATATATATATATATATATATATATATAATATATACTATGAATATAATATGGGTATATAATATTATATATAATATATATATATATTATATATATAGATAATATTAATAATATGTTTAATGTAAATAAATTAATTATTAAAAAGCATCTAATATGAAAAACAAAAAGATGGGAGATAATAAATATTGATTCTATTTATATAGTTGGAATAGTTTTAATTTATGAATATAATAATAAAGAATAAAGATAATAACTAATCATATTTTTATTAAATCATATTCAATTAAATTAAGTATATTAATAAATTAAATAATTTAAACTATATCTAATATATATATAAATTCAAAACTATGGTTATTTGAATCAATATATATAAAACATTTAATAATAAGTTTAATCTAAATATCCAGAATCCAAAATAATTATTAATAACTATTTATATGTGAATTTTTTTTATACATTATAATAGGGATCACAGCATCAATATTTTAATATGATTCCTTACCACCAGATTTGTGGTGGTCGATTATTCTCAAAGCACTTTAATGGGAAACTTAACTTGTGAATGAAATCTTCAACACTGTCTTTCCCATCGTTGGACTCTTCAAATTAGTTTACATGCAGATTGTGCCAGTGGATCTATATAAGTTATATAGCTACTAGGTGTCATAACAAATCATCACTATCCTACAAATCTGGCATCCAGACCTGACTTTTCAAAATCTGAGTTCTTTCTTCCCCTTTGTGGGCAATGGTGGCATCAAAGTACCAAGATATTTAAACTGATTGAGCTCACCTCCAATAGCATCTGCACGTGCGCCTATTTCATCATACACAATTTGAGTATTTCTTGTCCGATATTTTACAAATGCACACTAGAGGAGCTATAAAATGGGCTCCAACCAAAGTGCAACTCTTCTGCAGTCAACCTCCTCTTCGAGAGTAGGAAAGGAAAAACAAGCAACCTCCTGGATCCTTGTATTGCTGTCATAAGAGGCCAGTGAGCACCTTATCGACTTGATCATGCCTTTCTAGATTTCTTGCACCCTGAACAATCCATTCATTCTACCTAGAAAGGGTCCAACATGTGATGCTCCACACTAAAGGCTACTTATCATGCAGAATAGGTACAGTAACTGAAACTCTCTTGTAAGTGTGGGAAAAGACCATTGATGTAGAATTATGTAAGAATTCCATCACCGAACATAATAAAAAGTACATCAATTATAATATTCTTGCATTTTCTAAAATACTAAAAAGATAATAGTATGTTCACCTTCCTCCTCTTCAGCACCATCTACCCCATGTGAAATCTAGATTTCAAATCCTGATTTGTATGAGGCATAGTATCAACAAGTGCTTCATCATCATCTAAATATGCCATGTTGAACAACAATATTGCAATCAAGAGAGAAATTCCCTCAATATCTTTGAACCAACGCAAGCTTTGCAAAACGCAAACTAGAAATAGATGATGTCGATGTCATCATGCCAATCAATGTTTATGCAACAATAATGTGATGTCGCGACTCATGCTTGTCCTTGAACCAAAATGAACGTTGACGTATGCATATGTGTCACTAACCCACATAACTTTGTGCTCGAAGTCTGCTAGGGTAGGTTCGCGTTTACATTTGCAAAATAATACTTTGGTTTAGATTTCTCTGCACCACCATTCAAAATTAAAAATGAAATGTTACACCTGTTCATATTCATGTATCTTTAATTTATTGTTTAAATATATTTGACCTTAGAATTTACGATTTGAAGGGTGTTTGGTAGATGTTATCTCAAATATCTTGCTTACAATTTGCACTTTCGGCGCAGGCTGTCATCTTTTGACTCTTGCCCTCATAAGTATGCCTTGGCTATCTCTTTGTCTTGATAAACATTATAAAAAGAGTTATTTGTTTACAGATCTTAAAATCTTTTAGCCAGCCAGCCAAGAATTTGCTCTGCAATTGAAGTTAACAATACTCGCGACTCCATACAGAACAACTTTTAATTTGTTATGCAAAAGTTCTTTATTGTTGTTGCAAACATGAGCTGGTGATTGACTTTATTTGTAGTATTTGTTGTCCTAAGCAATGTAATCTACAATCTAAAAATAGTTCTGGTTCCACATAACTAGGAGAGAAAGCAAGTGGGAGTCCCTCCACTGAAATGGGATGTGAAGCTTATAACACATGCGCACTTACGCAAACAAAAGGAGGAATGACTGCCTCCTGCAGCATTCGGAGAGCACATCTTCTGCGGAAGCGGCAAAGGTTGGAGCCCTAGGCAGGCTATTGGTGCATGGGTGAATGAGTGTAAATGGTATAACTATGCAAATAATAGTTGCAGCTCCGGAAAAGATTGCACCCACTACACCCAGGGTGTTTGGAGAACAACGACTAAGGTTGGATGCACCATCATCAAATGTAAGAGCGATGACCCCTTCATCATTTTCGATTACTACTTGTTGGCAATTTCTGGTAATTGCAAACAAAACGAACAGAGAATAATGCGTTGTTTCTTTACACAGAGGAAACAAAAAAAATTGTTTAGGAGAACAAAGTTTTAGCAACAAACATAACAAATTGTTTTCATTAAAAAGTTGTTGTTACAAAATATTGGCCTTCCTCTATCAAAGGGATTACACATGAACGTTTCAGTTCCACACAAAAATTACTTTGTCTATTCAGAAAAATTTACATTGCTGTGTGTAAAAATCTTTTTGTTTCATTCACGCTATTGCATATTTCATTTCAACAAAAAAAAAAACTTTCTCTGCACTGTTGTGCATTTTTGAGAGAAAATTACATTTACATTGTTGTGTATTTTGCACATATGCGCTGCTGCTTTCTTCACTCACCTATCTAAAAAAACTAAACATAGCAATACATATTGACTATACCATACTCCCGTGAACAATAAAAAGCAATAAAATTAAAAACTTACCAGCGTTTACCAACCCACAGTAAATTACATTTACTATTTTACTGACAGAAACAGTAGTCAAAATGTAACTTTCACTTCACATCAAGTTCATTTGGTGCAGGCCTGTACACAACCTTTGACTTCAATCGGACGGCTGAGATCGATTTGAAGAAGGTCAAATGTGCGATTTCTGATTTGAATCGCATTGCAGAATCGCAATCTGCGGAAGAGAAAAATGGAACACTATCATATGGGCATGATTTGCGATTTGTGATCGGATCGCATTGCAACATCGCAATCGCAGAAGACACAGGTCGTAACGGAGGCAGCGTGGCATACACGCGATTTGCGATATGCGATAAGATTGCATCGCAAAGGAAAAGAAAAATAGTTTGTTGTTGTTGTTTAATTTTTTCTTTTGTTGCAGTTTGAAATTATATTTCAACACTCCCCTTTAATTTCAAATGCTGGGTTATCAGTCATACCCAGACATTTCCTCAAAAATTCAAAACTTATCTGTCTCAATGGTCTGGTCAGAATGTCTGCAACCTACTCCTGAGTTCTGCAATGTTTTAAAACAATTTCTCCATTGTTTACCAATTCTCTGATGTAATGGAACTTTGTGTCAATGTGTTTCATTCTCTTATGAAACACAGAATTTTTGGATAATGCAATAGTTGAGCTATTGTCACAAAAAATCATAGTTCCTTTTGCCTGCTCTTGGCCTAAGCTCGTTAACATCCTTCTCATCCAAATTGCTTAGCATGCTGCTGTTGTAGCTGCCATGTATTCTGCCTCTACTGTAGACAACGCTACAATAGGCTGTTTTTTAGAAGCCCATGAAATGGCTCCTGAACCCATGTGAAAAACATAACCGTATGTGCTTTTCCGATCATCTACACTTCCAGCCCAATCACTATCAGTGTATCCAATTAAATCTGAACATTCTGAAGTAGTATATAAAATCCCAAACCTTTTAGTACCTTTAACATACCTCAGAATTCTTTTTGATGCCTGCTAATGTGCTTCTTTTGGCCTCTCGATGAATCTGGAAATTAATCTAACAGCATACATTATATCCAGCCTAGTTGCAGTCAAATACATGAGGCTGCTAACTATGCTCTTGTACAAACTAGGATCAAAATCCTTGTTTTTGTCCTCTTTGTTGAGTTTTAATCCCATCACTGTAGGAGTGATTGCTGCTTTGCACTCCTGCATATTAAATCTTTCCAACACTTCATTAACATATTTTTCCTGTGAGATAAACATCCCATTTTCACTTTTTTCTACTTCTATTCCTAAGAAGTATCTCAACAAGCCCATGTTAGTCATCTCAAATTCTTTTTTCATGACTGTTTTGAAATTTTCAATAAGATAATCATCATTACCTATGAAAATAACATCATCAACATATAACACAACAATTAGAATTTTACCATCTTTT
>APFE030125813.1:0-17865 GCA_000404065.3 Pinus taeda | reverse complement strand
CCCTAGCCTTTTTCATCATAGTCTGATCAAGACTATAGTCCTTAATCAACTTGCAAAGAAATATATGACTTGGGAAACTTTTTTGGAAACATCTCTCAAATGGCATGAAACTGATGTGGCAGCTCAACCATCTAGCCTACCAACACAGTAAATGGAAGTATAGTCCTCTAGAAAATCAGTTGAGAAAACCAAATCTCCTAAGCCTGAGGTGACCAAGATGTACAACAAAGGAAAGAGGCTTGTGTTTGCTTCTCATGGTGAGAAAGGGGCCAAACCTTCTACATCAATAAAACAGGGATCGACAGCATGGGATAAAGACATGGTTGAACATGAATTTGAGCTAGTTGATTTAGAGGAAAAATATTAGACTTCAAGCATGCAACAGATGATCAGAGATAAAGACTATCATATCAAAGAGCTCACAGTAAACATGGAGAGAGCAAGGTACATAATTTCATTTCTAGAATAGGAGAATAGTCAGCTCAAAGCAAGGCAATTAATCATGGAAAAAGAGCAAACCAAGTTATTGCAACAGGTTGGAAAAGGCAAAGTAGTCATTGAGTCAAGTGAGCCTGAAGGAACAAAAGGGAAAGGTAAGAGGAAAAGGCCAAAAACAAGGGCCTAAAGAAGGCATTTCAAGAAGAAGAAGAACACATTTTGTTAAATGAAGACCTAGACCTAGAGGACAAAATTACTCTTGAGGTCAATCAATATAAGGATTATTGGCTCAATAGGGTGAATGAACACTTGGAGAAGCTTCTAGAGAAGGCAAGCAGAGACAATCAGCTACTTAGGCATATGGCACACCACTACCACGCTCAAAACATGATTGCCAATGTCAAGGTAAAGCAACTTGAAAACAAGCTCAAAGAAGCCAAAAAGGAAGAAAAGGATGAAGGAAATTTAGAGATTTTTGATGAAGCATCTATGAAGGTTTAACATACATACTTTTACAACTCTTGACCAATTTTGAGGAAATTGTGAGCATTTTTGGTTTTTTGTGAATTTTGAAGCCAAATTCAAAAATTTAGCAGTTCTTCCTTGGGAATCTATTTCAGGAAAAGTATTTATTTTTGGAAATCTATTTCCATCCTATAAAAACCAATTTTCTCAGAGTTTCCAGAGGTGGCTCAGATTTTGAGAAAAGTGGAAAAAAAGTGGCAAAAAACTAGCATTTTGGACCCTTTTTTGACAGGCGTTGCGCTCCTGGAGCGACCTTGGGAGAATGGACATTTGAAGGCCTTCTCTTGAGTCATTTTCAAAAATTAAAATTGTTCTGGAAATAAGAATTGAATGGCTAGTTGACCATTCTTTTATATCTTCATTTGAACCTCATGAATGCACCTGAAAATCAGCTCAAAGTCAGCGATGCGCTTCTGCATTTTCTTTGTTTTAAATTGTAAATTTCACTGTGTAAAATTTCTAGTTTCCAGTTTGACTTAGTCAAAGTCAAGACTCTTTATGTAATGGGACTTGTTTCGAGGCTAGGTAGTGTAGGAATGAATAAAGGTACATGATAGGTTGTTTTTTATGTTTATTAGGCCTCATAAAAGAAGCAAACTCCTAAACAAACTCTCCAAGAAGTGTTTGAGTTTCACCTTCTCACTCTCACCTGTTGGTTGAGAGAATCTTGGAGTCAGTTCCTCCACCAAGGAATTTGACTCCTAAAGGTGGGACAGTGGTCTAATAGAGTCTATATGTATAATTTATCTTTCAAAGAGTTGGGTTGGACTTTTTGTGGAGGAGGCTTTCATGTAATCATGTTTTCAGCTAATACGGAGACAATTGTAACTATTTTTAAGGAACTCTAGCCGAGTGAGTTCATGGTGTTTTTTATTCATTTTATTTGTTTTCTAATGGTTAAAACATATTTATCTACATGACATCTCTTCCTTCTATGGATTCCTTGTAGTGAAATACACAAAATTCTTGTTCACAAGCTCTGTTTATCTGGTTTTCATTGTTATGTTTATGTCTTCCTAAGATAATGAAATCATGTTTACTTATGATCATTAGTTTCTTCTAACTCTCTCTCTTCTATACTACATTGACAACATTCTAAATACACCATGGTCTTCTGACATCTAGCTCCTTTCCATATTGCTTATGCACTCCTACAGCCTAGACCTATTTGTGGCTCCAAACCCTAGTCCAACAAACCCTAAAATCTAAATTTTCACCAACACACAACAATTATATATATCTAGCCTAAAGCTTATTTGCTTTAAAGTCATTTCAGTGATAAGAGACTTTGAGAGATCCCTCTCATGCTCAGTAGGGCTAGCTACTAAGCTGAAGTGGTTTGAGGTTACCCTTCTCAATCTCCTTTCAGCCTAGGAAATTGTAAGGGAATAACAGGTTTATCCCATGAGATCCTGCATTCATGCCTGGAATATGGCACTAGGGTGATTGGTTGTAAGAAATATTTGGTTCATCCCAACCTATGGTCAGGTGGTACGTGGAAGTCCCTGACTTGGTTGGCTTTTGCATATGATTAGTAAGAGCTAAGTTTCTCTTATCTTTGATAATTAAATGTACTTGTTATTATGTGGGTTTAATGGTTTTTCTATTATTCTTATATTTCATTATATGTTGGTTATAAGCATGGTTATATGATAGATCTAAGTATGACTCTCATCACATTTCATTTAATGGATGTTTGGTTAATGAATGTATGACCTAATTAGTGTTATGACAACTATTGTGAGAACACATAAATCCTTCTTGTTAAACCTCATATAAGTTTTCAGATCCTTATGTTCATATATGCATTCATGACCTATAGGTTACATGTTCATCATGTGTTTGAAGGAATGTCAGTCCTAGTTGGGCGAGGTAAGGTCAAGTATTGGTTTAAGTTTTTGTTTGGAAGCCTTGTTTCTATGTGATTCATCATTTCTGGAAGTTTCATTTAATTTTGGGTAAGGGCTTGAGTCCTAGCCCTAAAAAAGTGGCTCAAAATTCAGGATCCCTCGCATAGAACTAGCTAAAAATGTCCATAGTCATTGGGAAGCAATCCTATGGGAGCAACTAAATGGATATATTTTCTTGAAGGCCTTGGCAAGGGAGTGACTAAGGATCTAGTTCAGTGAAAAAGAAAGTTAGCTTAGGGGTTGGACATTTAGAGGAGTTGGCTTCCTCCTGGAGGTCCTATGGCACCTAAGTGAGGTCAGTGAAGTATTAAATCATCCACTCCATTTGCTTTAGGTCATATAGGAGGTCGAGTCTTATCATAGTCACCCTCAACTCACGTTTACCTCAAGAACACCAATGAAAGTGGGTAGATGTGGGAAGGAAATTACATGGATAGTGTATGGAGATCAAACTCCAATGTTGAAGATCAGATTGAGGTTGACGTAAATGCCAAGGGGCAAGATTGTTGGCATTGTAGTGTTGGAATTAATGTTAGTAAGGTCATGGTACTTCTTGTCATATTCTTATGTCAATATGATGATTATGATGTGCAATGAGTATTTGGTTTTTGCAGTGCTTGGCTTGATGGTCTTGTTGGTTGGCATTGATGTCAACATGCTTATGGCATGACTTAGTGGAGGTGATTTGGAGGCTGAGTACAGATGGATGCAAGGCATGATATGATGGCTTCTCATAGGTTGATGATGTTTCTACATGTGTTGTAGATGTTGTTGCTACAAGTGGTTGGATTGTTGCTATAGGTGTTTCTTATGCTTCTACATGTGCTGGAAGCATTAGGGTTTCTACTACATGTGTTGAGATGTTGTTGTAGGTGTTGGAGGTTCCTCTACAGGTGTTGGAGGAAGTTGTATGACTTGATGTTTCTGCTACAGGTGTTGGAGTTGGTGCTTGAGGATATGGAGGTTTTGGTCTTTATGAGTAGTTTTCTAGACCAGGTATTTCATTTCATTGACTTGTTGTAGATGTTCTTGACTTATATCATTAGTTTTAGACTTGTTACAAAAGCTTGGAAGGGTGTTTAGAAGATGACGAAGATGTCCTTGAAGTTTGACAGAGTCTTGAGATGATTTTATTGAGTTTTCATTCGTCCTTTTCCCTAGTCACATGGATGATGGGTCATTTGAGTGACTAAGAGTTTCCAATCACTGCCACACAAGCCTATGAGAGTGATAAAAGAGTTCCATTTGAATTTGGGCAGTGTTTTGCATGCGACTAAGTATTTTCATGATATTTCTCCACATTCATCATGCAACTTAACTACTTTTGGTATTATGGTGATGATCTTGATCAGATCTTTTCGTTATATGGTTGTAAAAGGTAGTGGGGCCTCTAGAAGCTAATCAAAGTCAAAATTATCAAAAGGCAAGTGGAGTTAGTGGCTTGATCAAGTCAATGAGTTGAATCTGTATAAAATCAAGCATATGAGCAGAGTTTGTGGAGCTTAGTAGTTCTTGGTAATTATTGAGTTGACCACCTCAGTTCATCTATATATTGGAGGAAGCTCAATGATAGTATGTTTGATTTTCCTGGTGTGTTGAGACAGTGTGAGCTTGGAGGATTGTGTGAAATCTATGTGAGTTGTGTGATGTAGAATTTATGAAGCATTTTACAGGTGTTACAACAGATAAAGAGTATGTTTCATCCAACATTTTGTATAGTGATAGAGAAGAAGAAATATTGTTTGATTGTAGTGTGTTGAGAGTTTTTGTTGTAGTTTTTGGTGTGGATTTGGTATTTGATTGTGAGCTTTGAAGATATGTTGTTGTGGTGTTCATGATGAGTAGTTCTCGGTTCTCGTACGAAAATGTATGAAACTAGAACCACATAGAGAAGTGGAGTTGGGTGATTCCAGTGAATTCAATATAAGTGAGCAGTTTACCCGATCCAATGATGGTTGGATAGTTTTGAAGAAATTGGGTGAGGTTCATTAGTCATGGTGTCTTCTAGCAGATAGGAGTTTGTAGAGTAGTTTGTTAGTTCAGGGGTAACCGAGCAAGGATCATTGGTCATGGTGGCCTTCAGCAAATGGTAGTCCATAGATCCGCATGAGAAAGAGTTTCCATTTGATAGTATCCATTTGAATCTCTATGTAAAGAATTGTTTGGCATAATAGAATAATTGATCAGTGTAGCAACAACAAGTGGGTTTTTTCCTTAGAGAGGGTTTTCCACTAGAAATATTTGTGTCGCTTATTTTCAATTCTTTCATGATTTAATGTTTATATTTGATACTCTGATCTATGATTTTTTGTTTCCATTTATGCATAATTAAATAATATTAATATGGAGAAAACATTATAAGTGTCTTCACTACTAATTCCCCCCAGTAGTGATCTAGTTTCCAACACATCCATGTCTCACTCATATGCATAAGTGTACAAGTAATTACCTATTTAAAAATAAAAAATAATAAAATTTCATTATGTAATACTTCTTATTTTCACCCTTAGGTGTTCTTGTTATCCTCATTTTTTGTTTGAGTGCATGCATATAGAGTTACTAGTTTTAAGCAATTTATTAACTCTTTTTAACCATTTTCTCAACCCACTTTTCTTTTCTCACACTTCTTTTCAAATTTGAATTACTATCCCTCTTTCTTCTTTGGTTTGTTGATATACATGTAATCACTTTTTACTTAATTAATTAAAATAAAATCACGCAAACTTTGAGAGTATATTTATTTTTCTTAGAAATTTCTATTAAATTAAATAATATTTTGTTAAGAAATACTAAATAATTCATCGTACTATCCATTTAATTATCTTTTCCCTTCATCTTAAAATACATAAACTATAAGATTTTTTTATATTAAATAAAATATGCATATTAAAGCAACAAGGTTTTATAATGTTCGCTTGTTAATTCATAATTAATTCCAAGGGTTCCAAGACTCATTATACCTTTCCAGAGTTACCTTTCGATATGTACCTGAAGTGGCATGCTTATGCATACCTTTAACCATCCAACTTTCTTGGTGGGGGAAATGGTGGAAGTAATGAGACTCTCTTGGTGGGGGAAATGGTGGAAGCAATGAGACTCTATTGAGAGAGAATCTTCCTTGACCTTTTATATAGATAAGTGGGGAGTGGATGAGAAGTAGATTTTAAAATTTGATTAGAATTAGTTAAGGACATGTCATTGGTTACTTGACCAATTAGTTAATTCTTCTCGTAGGAAACTTGGTTTAGCAACTAGGTTATTTTGGTCATGGGGACTTGGCTATCAACAGAGGGAAAATACTAATAGAATTAACACTCTTTAATTCATAAATGTTACTGAATAGCGGTCTGACAATCTTGCCAAGGAAATGGATAACGGTCTGACAATTAAGACATTATATTGACATGTTAAAGGCTTAACTTCGCCTTTTCCACCCTTGTAGATGGAAGAAAATATCAAAATAATATTTAATTCCCACATGCCCTTTATAATTAACTATTGAAATCATTGTTGATCTCAAAGCACATATTAAAAGAATATTTTCCCTTAATGGAGGTTGTGTGTACATATGCGAGTCTGGTTCCGTATAGTTGCATATAAATTATATGAATTTATTTTGTATGTTTATATCTATACACGAGTGTTATTCATGGTATTCACATGCATATGATGATGTGCTTCATGGAGATCACATATATAATCTAGGGTTTTTCAGTATGGCTTGATGATGACATTTGATGAGTTATATTATGTTTGTTGTTGTTTGCCAATGATGTTTGTATCTTAATGATCCGTGTCAGACAATTTTGATTATGTTGAATGAGGCTTGGTACATTAATCAGTGATGATGATGCATTATGGTTTGGTTTTCATTGAATCATTATTGTTTTATCTGTTTTGATTCAGTATTCAATGATTGACCTAGTGATTTGGTTTGATAGGGAATTCAATAGTCGGTGATTTGAGACATTTATGCAGGTCTTCTTTAGAGGAAGTGCGCATATTCGTTGGTTTTAATATGAACAGTAGTGTATACAATTTGAAATTAATTTTGATCAGGATTTTTAGGAACAACCCTATGTTTCTATAATGATTAACAATATATGGTTTAGTTTATTGATGAATCATTGTGCATTGGTATGATCTGATTATGATGGTGTATGCCTGATATAGAATGACTTGATCTAGTTTCATTAGTTGAATGAGATTCAGTGATTGGTTTCCTAGTATTACATTGATTTAGTTAATTCAATGATTATCTTTCAGATTTAGTATTCAGTTTGGTATTGAGCATAATGTTAGGTGTGGGTCCAGTCTAAAAATATGATGAAAACTAGCCTAAATATTTTATGTTTTGAGTCAGGTGGATCCAGTATGAAATATTATGAAACCTAGTCCACAAGAGGTGCTAAGGGTTGGAGCCTTTAGTGAGGGAGTCAAAGCTTCCTTCTGGTAGTAGTTGGTAAATTTTTAAAAGGGGTAGGCACTCCCTTTCAGTAGGAGTTGGTCAATGAGAACAAGGGGTTGTAGCTCCCTTCTAGTGGGTGCTAAAGAATGAGAAAAGGTTATAGCCTTTTGTAGGTGGGTGCCTGGGTACTGATAAGAGTTTTTGCTAGTACAATATTGTAAAATGTTTTCCTTTATAATAAAAGAATAAGACAAAGACGAGAACAACGGTGATTTTCTCCCACATTAGGTTTCCACCTAAAAATATTGGTTTCCTCATTTTTTGTTTTGTTTCTTTTTTGTGATGATTTATTTTTCTCTTTATTGCACACTTATTAAATTAATAATGCACTAGTTAAAGATAAATATATGATGGAACTTATGAAGAATTGATTAAATAGATATATACGGTTGTATTTCATTGAAGTCACGTACATACGTTGGTTTCTTAAATAATAGTAACATACACAATTCATAATAAGAAATTGAAAAGTTGAAGTGATTTGAAAATACTGATTCCCCCCTCGTCTCAGTGTTTTTCCCAACACAAAAAACAAATATAAACCATAAAATTGAGTACCTAGAGAAGGATATCTAGAAGGTAGGAAAGCTACAAGGAGCGTGAAGGACCCAATTAGAGCACCATGTAGAAAATTCCTTCCATGCTTAATAGGCCAAAGAGGCAACATAGAACCAAAATGAAAATGAACCAAACTACTTGAAAAACATTGATCCCATAATATCTATCACTAAGGAAACATTTATTGTAGAGATGAATAATATTTGGAACCTAATTCTCCTCCTTTGAGGTTTCAATAAACCTTCATTTATGCATTCTAGCATGACTAGCTTCCAACTACAAATAAATATCATTCTTGCATGCAACATTATCTCCATCCCTCGAATGACATTAGTCTACTAGGTTCACAAAATTTATATTTCTAGGAAAAGTATGTATACAAAAGGTAGCTATTTCCCATAAGATCCATGTAGGTTGAGCTCCTTGAGAAACTATATAAACTGTGGGCCTCCATTCCTTAACATCCTTAGACCAACCAATATCATAATATGCCATTATCTACCCTAATCTTCTCTTGATGATCTCTCATTAGATATGAAGGTCTATATGCAAGATGAGTTATCCTTATCTAGACTATCGCACACCTAAAGCCATCACTTATAACCTCTCCCACACATAAGGTAGATGAAATTACAGTCACAAGGGTACCACCAAACATGAAAATTGTCATTTGGTGGCCACTCTGCCTCACATATTTTTAATTATTGTGTGTGTATATCAATTTGTGGAGGATGATGCTCCATATGCACACCCTCCTTGGAGAGTTTTTTCTTTTCTGACAATTTCTTCACAAATATATTTGATAGTTCCTCGTCCCATTTTGGCTAGGGATTATCCAAATTTTATATTTATAATTTAATCCCTCATTAACAAGTCTATCAACTAACATGTTTTCTTTTCATAGTATATGTTAAAGAAGAGGGGTTGATATTATTTCTACGATACTTTTTATTCTAGTCAATCCTACTATTAGTCTCTAGCTACCAGCAATTTTTGCTAAATTGGAACCATTTTAAAGTTTCTTTATCATCGATATAAAAAATTTGGAGTCTCCTCCACTAACTAATTTCTGAAAGATTAGACAATTCATTATTATCAAATCTTGTTCAAGAGTCGAGATTTTTTCAATAATATTGGTATCCCTCCCCTAATTTGTTGCAAAAATGTTGGTTATTTTCCCTTTCTTGTCTTTGAATTCCTTCCCAAAGGTAGTTACACTAGGATTTCCTTTGGAGGCTCAATAAAAAATTAACTTAACAAAACTTGCTAATGGAGGTTTCCATTGATTAGGACTTGAGTGTTTCAGCTAGAGGTGGGGATTTAGGATTGATATAGGTATGTTGATTCCTTACATCACCACATTTGTGACTCTTTGGAGTTGCAATCCCAGTCTTGGATTGACCAAGTGGTAGTAGGTATTGTCTAATAGAATTTACCCACAATGGAATTCCAAAGTATGTCCAACTTCTTTACTTGATCCTTGAATGGCATAGGATTCCATTCCTCTAGTGTTAAATTTATACTACTTTTATGTTGATAATATTTCCTAAAAACTATAGCTATTTGATCCCATATCTCAAATGTACATTATAATTATTTAGAAGGTGATATGTGATGTTGTTGCATAAATAACATCAAATTAGACCTTGAAAACCTCGTTTCTAGAGGTTTTCCCAAGTTAAGATTTGATTTCACATGAGTAGTTGAAGAAGAAGAATCACTTTAGGCTAGATCTTGAGATCCCATAGCTTGTTCCACTTGTGAACGCTAGGCTAACCTTCAATACCTACAAATATTTTATATGGTTGTTTTAGGGTGAAACATCCTTTCAACTAATGTCCCTATCAAAAGATATTATTTCCTGATTGAGATTTGATTTTCCTATTCAATAATTATTTGGTGAGGGCTTCATGTGTTTCATTACTTATAATGGCTAGCAGAGTGTGCACTTCTCCCCATTTCTCCATTGGTGTTGTGATACTAGTTACTTCCAATAATTCTTGACCAACTCTTTTTTTTTTGTCTAGTTATTGGGTTTTAAGACCATGTAGCTCCCCTTCCTTTCCAAAATTTGGCCATTGTTGCAAAGATTCTTCCAAAAATAGGGAAATATCGCCAATTGTAACTTCCAATAAGATATGTTTATCGATGGTATTTTTTTTCAAAATTGCATTACATATATGTGACCCTTTGATGTATCCCTCCAACCTAATCAACTTGTCTTCATCTCTCCCTTACACTTTTCTCCTTCCAAAATTTGATCCATGTAGCTCATGAATTCTTGAGCCATCATCATCAGGCTTTTTCCCTCAGTGATTAACTAAGAATCTCTGGGTATCCCATACCCATGCCTCCTTGGGTTTTTGGATTGCATAAATTTCCCCATGCTACTAAAGCCCATTTACTTGGCATTTTATCTCCTCCCCAAAGAAAGGATCTCTAAATGTTTCTTATTTTTTGTAGGATTAATTGGCCATAGGTTAGGCTGAGAACAAGTCCATTGGTATAGCTTGAAGAATTCATTTAAGCATAGTAATCCATCCAACCAAGTTGAGTGATTTGAAGGTCCGATATGACAATTTCTTATCTATACTTAACATGAAATATTTATGGACCTTAAGTTTGAGAGGATTTTTAACCAAAGGGGAACAAAGATATTTGGATAGAACGAAGCTACTCCAAACACCCATTAATCAAGAAATGTGAGTTTAAATGGATATGGGGGTTGTTAAATAAGAAATTTTCTCAATTAATATCAGTTACTAAAGCATTGGTAATGTCCTTCACTACTTCTCTAAGGTTTCTAGCCTATTTACCATATGTTGTCCTATGAGAAGCATGCCATCAATGAATTGTTGATGATTTGAGGGAGGAATTTTCCCTCCTATGCGAACGCCCTTTATAAGGCTTTGGTTGACTACATATTTGATAGTTATTCTTAAACCATTGACCATCAGGGGAAAAAAACATGGTAAAATGGTGTCACCATGACTCGAGCCATGACATGGAAATAAGGGGGTAGAGGACGATCCATTGCAAAAGAAGGAGAAAAACAAATTGTGACCAACTCCATGACCCAACCAATGTAGGTTTCATTTAATCCATAAGATTTGAACATTTGAAATATGAATTTCCAACTTGGGAAATCACAAGAATTTTCCGAATCCAGTTTGATGAACATCCTTAGGGATTTTGAGGGATTTTGAGAGTGAATATGTTCATGTGTAAGGAGTATACTTTCGAATATTTTCCTCCCTTAATAAAAACTTGGTTTCTTAGAAGCAATCAACAAGGGGAGTATAGTTTTAAGTCAACTTGTGATAATTTTGAAGACAACTTACATATGACATTACAAAGGGTGACTGGTCTAAAATTAGTAAGCCTCTTTAAATGGGATTTTTTTGGGATTACATATATCAAGGAAGAATTGTGAGTGAAAAGCAAGGAGGTTTATTTTTGAGAGGCTTCCACCAAATTCCAAACATCTTCACCAACAATTTTCCAACATTCTTAGAAGAATTCAATTATAAATCCATATAGTCCTTGGGCTTTGTTTCTTGGAATTTCCATTACTATTTCTTCAACCTTCATTTTTTTAATTTACCATAGGAACATTTATTTTTTCTCCAACATAACCAAATTAGGTATATGTCTAGTGATTTTAAATTTACTCCTATCCCTAATTGGTTGTGTTAGAAGCTCTTGAAAGTAGTTCAGTAATTCCTACCTATTTGTAACACCCTCTTCCCACATTTACCCAAGCTAACCGGTCCACCAGGGTAAACATGTGATGAAGAGTTACTATGATATGATTAAACTCCCAACGTATAGTTAAGGAAGTGGAATTGACAAACCAAAACCAATTTGACCTTCATCAGGAGCTACAAAACCTTTAGGAGCCAACCAACCCCTCTAGGTGTCCAACCCCTTAGAGAACTTACTTCTTGACTGAACTAGAAGCATTCCATGCGATTTAGACCCTCCAATCACTCCCATAGCAAGGCATCCATGTGAATGTGGCCCTGTTCTGGTAGTTCTATGCTAGCAACCCCAGATTCTAAGCCAATTTTTCAAGGCCAAAACTCAGGCCTCTACCCGAAAACTCATGAAATTTTCAGAAATGATAAATAACATTGAGACAGGGCTACTAATACAAAAACTCAAACAAGGACATGAGTTGACCCCTACCAACCATGACAATAATTTCGTCAAACACATCATGAACATGTAATCTACAGGTCATAACAATAGATCTGAACATAGGGATCTCATACTTATCTGAGATTCATTAAGAAGGTCTGATGCCCTCTCACAATAGCTACATTATCATATATTAGGTCATACATTCCTTAACAGTTCATTTACTAATCAAAACATGATGAGAGCCACAACCAAATTATGTCATAAACCATGCTTATAATCATCATATATCCAACATATTAATAATGATAAAATAACCATTAAATCCACATAATAACAAGTACATTTACACATGGAACACAAGATCAAAAGAGCTCTTATTAAAATATGAAAAATTTAACCAATCCATGGACTTCAACGTACCACTCGACCATAGATTGGGTTGAACCAAATCTTTCTTTCATCCAATCACCCTTGTGCCATATTCCAAGCATGAATGTGGGACTTACAACAACACAATCAGGTCTTCATCAGGATTTACCATAATCCACCAAGGGATTCCTAGGCCCAATCCCTCATCTATACAACCAGGATTTACCACAATCTTGGCAAGTTATTCCTAGACCCAAACAAGAAACATACACTACCAAGATTTACTGCAATCCCACCACATATTGATCTAGGGATCACTAGGTTTATACAAGCATGGATACCTCCAGATCTTGCCACCTAAAGCATGATACATTTGTCTATCTCCACCCTCTAGGCTTACCGTATATCCCTCCATTCACCAATCGAGGATTCCTAGGCCCATCAAAGGCATACAAAATCAGGCTTTACCGCAATCCTACATTCACCAATCCAAGGATTCCTAGGCCCTGTGTTTATTCCTAAGACCACCCGACTTAGTTTTGAAACCATTTGACCACCCAACTCAACCAAGTAAGAGAAACCCCATCATGCCATGGCCCATGGTTATTTGAAAATGGCAAGGCAAGGCTGAAAACCACTACCACACATAGAAAAACCCATACCAATGATAACAAGAGAACCAAAAACATGCATGCTTATATCATGCATGCCGAAAAAAGCAAGGAAATCATACATGCAACTCAATACTTTTAAGTAATTTCATTGCAGCTACTTGATGCAACTCTTCTTTGCTTTATATTTTCTTCCCTTTTATTTTGTGTCCTTCCTTTCTCTTCCTTCCTCCAATGCTAGAGTGCTCCAAGAATGTTGTAAGTGTGAAAGAGTATGAAAGAGTAGAGAGAATAGAGAGAGCTTCAAGATTAAACTGACAAAAGGTTGTGAATTGATCCTCAAAAGCCTTTTTATCAATGAGGTCTTTATTTTCTTAAATTTCCATGATTTTTCCTTCATTTTCCTCCTCACATTTAACCTGTGACTGTTCACCTTCCTTTTCTCCTATTTTTAAATATTTTCATAAATAAAATACCAATTAATGTTGCTTTCCTTTCCATTGCCTTTGCCAATTTTCCCTTAGCCATATTAAACCAAATGAACACCCACTAGGATTTTTTCGCCAGCATTTAGCTTGGAATATGTGTCCCATGACCTTGGTATTATTTTTCCTTTATTAAATTGTTACATGGATTTTTAACCCGGGGTTGTTATAGACCCCTCCCCCTTGAGGGAACACTGTCCTCGGTGTTCAATGACACCTACAACCAATAACGGTGATGAAAAGAAAAACATACTGCCCATGGAGCTTTATAATTTAACTCGATGTAGTATTTATGATCATCAACCTATTGAGAAGAAAACCAACATGATAAACATAACAACATGACAACCATACCAATTATTAGAGCTTTATAACATAGCTCATGGTGGTATTTACATCCATATGCATATATACATACACCAAAACATATACCAAAAGAAATTTGCTCAAACAACAAATAGAGAAGGATACAAAGCCCGCATCTGATCATCCTTTTTCCATGTAGATTCATTGGGCCCAAAGTGCTTCAACTACACTTTAACCTACTCGATTGCTTGGTTCCAGAGCATGAGCATATTTCTTTGCAAAATACACTATGCTTTGGGCTAGAATTCTCCTTCTGGATCCACCTACAATATAGACCAATCGATAACATGATCAACATCCTTTACATATATTTAAAGAAATGAAACATGGAAAACATCATGGACTTTCACTATGAGAGGTAGTGCAAGTTTGTAGGCCATTAGTCCAATTCACTTAAGGATATCGAAAGGCCCACAATACCGAGGTGCTAACTTCACTCATGACCCAATCCTCAAGGAGCTCTTCTTGGGATTGATGCACAAGTACACATGTTCCCGAACCTGAAACTCCTTAAACAACCTGTCTTGATCTGCATGAATTTTATGCCTATCCTCTATTGTATTTAGATTATTCTTGATAACTTGCATTTTATGTTCCATCTCTGCCAACATGTCTGATCCTATCAAAACCCTATTCACTAAATCACTCCAACTTATGGGATTATTATAACTCCACTCATAAAGTGCCTCAAATGGAGTCATTCTCAGTAAATATTGATGCCCATTGTTGTAATCAATCTCTACCAGTGGAATATACTCTTCCCACTTCCATTGTGGATACATCAAGTACATCCTCAACATGTCCTCTAATATCTTGTTGACCCTCTCTATCTATCCATCTGCCTGCGGATGATAATTTGTGTTGAAGGCCAACTCTATACCCAAACTTGCAAACAACTCTTTCCAAAATATAGAAGTGAACTTACCATCTCTATCTGACACAGTCTTCTTTGGTACACCATGCAACCTCATGATCTCCCTGATGAAGACCTATACTACATAACTAGCGGAATACGTAGACTTCACTGGAATGAAGTGTGATACCTTTGTCAACATGTCCACCACAACCATGATGGAATCATGTTGTCTAGATGTCCTCATAAAACATATAATGAATTCCATGGAAATAACCTCCCATTTCCACTCTAGAATCAGAATCAATTGTAGTAATCCAGCTAGATGCTTACACTCTTCTTTTACATGTTGACAATCCAAGCATCTCGCCACAAAATTTTCCACTTCCTTATTTATATTCAACCAATAATAGAACTTCACCACTGTCAATTTATTTTGATATCTTGGGTGACTTGAATACGATTTAGCATGAAATTCCCTCAAGATAAGCTTCTTGAGCTCATTGTTGTCCCGAACATAGATCCTATCCCTAAATCTGATCAAACCGTCTATTGTGAGATGACAATCCACATCTTGTTCACCTGTACCCTATTGTAACCTATGCCTAAGCTCCATGTACATGTCATCCTATTTTCCTTCCTATAATATTTGATCATGTAGATCTCTCCCATAATTACTCATAGTTGTTATATGATTCACTTGCACTCTTATACTAAGATAATATGCAACCCTGTTTTCCTTCCCTTAATGTACTTGATCTCGAAATCAAACTCACTATTTTTTGCCAAACATCTATCTTGCCTGGCATTCAGATTGGATTGGTCAAACAATTATCTCAATCCACCGTGATCACTCATCAGTACAAACCTCCTGCTAAGAAGATAGTGCCTCCACATTTTCAATGCATGGATGATCACTGGCAGCTCAATATCATGTGTAACATAATTTCTCTCAGGCTCATTCAATTTCCTTGATTCATAACATACTACCTGTCCCTCTTGCATCAAGAGTCCACCAAGTCCTCTCTTACAACCATCTGTACAAACCAAAAACTCTTTGTCCGGATCTGCAATCTTTAAAACTAGAGCATAATTTTATCAACAACTGCTTCAAATGCACAAAAATGGTTGCACATTCCTCTTTCCATTCAAATTTATTACCTTTCCTCTACAATAATGTAATGGGATAGGAAATCTTAGAGAAGTTCCTGATGAACCTCCTATAATAATTTGCTAGTCCCATGAATTATCTTACCTTATCCACATTTCTAGGAGCTACCCATTCCATAATAGATCTTATCTTTTATAGATCCACTGCTACGACTTCCTTGGAAACAACGTGCCCTAAGTAATGAACCTTTGTCTAAAAGAATTTGCATTTGGTAAGCTTGGCATACAAGTGATTCTCTCTTAGAAATCTCAACATTGTTGCTAAGAGCTCAACATGCTCTTCCTCATTCTTAGAATATATCAATATATCATCAATGAACACAATAACAAACTTGTCCATACAAGGACACAATACAATATTCATCAAGCACATAAAAGTAGTTGGAGCATTAGTAAAACCAAATGGAACTACAAAAAACTCATAATTTCCATATCTAGTCTAGAAAGTAGTCTTGTAAATGTCATATTCTTTGATGCATACATGATGGTATCTAGATCTCAAATCAATCTTCTAGAACATCGTTTCTCCCTTCAACTCATCAAACAAATCATCAATCCTCGACAACAAATAAATGTTCTTAATGGTTACCTTGTTCAACTGCTTGTAATTGATTCACAACCTGAGAGTACCATACTTCTTCTTTACGAATAACACTGGGGCACCCCAAGGTGATACACTTGGCCTAATGTATCCCTTGTCAAGAATTTCCTTCAAATCTACTAACTTTGGTGTGCTCATCTTGTATGGTTCCTTTGATGTTGGTGCTGCCCCTGGTACCAACTCAATGGAAAATTCCACTTCCTTGTGAGGCAACAACTCTTAAATATTTACAGGAAAGACATCCTGAAACTATTGTAAAACCAGGTACCTACTCAATGCCTCTGCATCCTCAACATCCTTACCTTTATTAATGCAAATATGTACCACAAATAACACACACCCTTTCCTACAACTACACTTTTCCTGCATAGTTGTAACCATTTTAATTGATTTTTCCTTCTTCTTACCCTTCAATGTCCTTTGTTCTCCATTGTCATCTAATCACTCAATAGATTTTTTATAACAATCCACTTTGGTCCTATGAAGATACAACCAGTCCATACCCAACAACATACTGTATGATCCCAACTGAAGCACATTCAAATGCATTGATGTAGGCATACCATTCAACTCAAATACACAAGCTCTTACCTAATGATGAACTCTTTTCTTTGTACCTATACCCAACTTCACTAACCAAGATTTGGTGATTTTCTTGCCTGTTAGCCAATGCTACATAGATATGTTGAATGCTTTGGCCAACATCCCCAACTGTCTATGCTTCATGTGTACTATAGATATAAGGCCTACCACCTTGATTCTACGGACAATAATTCTTAACATGCTCCCTACCACATGTCCAACACTGCAACTGTCTCCTACTATCACCTATGTTTCATTGTTTTCCGAGTCGGGGTCCATTAAACTTTTGTAAGGAACAACATTCTCTTTCTCACTTGTATCATGGGGTCTTGTTCTTTTTTGTTTTTATTTACCTTTAGTCTTGCCTTTCCCTTTCCAACCTTATTGATATTTTTTCTTACACTTTGACTACTCATAACAATGTTTCAACTTCCCAATGACTTCTTCAAGTGACCGAGGCTCGTCATACTCAATCTGATCTTTAAATGCTAATGATAATCTACTAAAAAATATCTGAACTTTGGCTTTCTCATCCTTAATATATGGTACATACCTCAACAACTCTAGGAACTTATTTTTATACTCCTCATCCGCCATCAATCCCATCTTTAGCTCATAGAAAAGTCTCTTGAATTCTTATGACAAATATTTATTCCTGAAAAGTACATATCCGGCAAATATTTCTTCCTGGAAAGTCTCTTGAATTTGTTCCCACACAAATCTTCTATCGTGATGTCTTTAATTCACTTCACATCTTCCCACCAGATGTATGTTTTCCCTTTAAGG
>APFE030125790.1:0-12997 GCA_000404065.3 Pinus taeda | reverse complement strand
CAGAATCAACTAAGGCCTCTGAATATCTTAAAGAGTGGCAAGCATCGGTCTTAGCTATGCCAAACTTCACAAAATCCTTTATTGTGGAATGTGATGCCTTAGGAAATGAAATTGGTGTTATTTTAATGCAAGAAGGAAGACCCATTGAGTTTTAATATCCAATCAAAGGAAAGTATTTACACAAATCTATTTATGAGAAGGAAATGTTGGAAATACTAAATGCACTTAAGAAATGAGGACCTTACCTAATGGGAAGGAAGTTTAAGGTAAAAGAAGATCATGATAGTCTTAAATACTTTTTATAACAAATATTATCTTAGAAGAGCAACACAAATGGGTGACAAAGATTTGGGTTATGACCTTGAAATCATCTACAGAAAAGGTAAGAAAAATGTTGTTGCAGAGGCACTCTCAAGAAAGGATGAGGATGTGGAAGCATTCATTTGTGCCATTTATATTATCCAACAATATTAGATAACCAAAGCAAGGGATGATGGAAGAATGACGAAGAAGTGTGGGCACTCATTCAAAAGTTGCAGCAAGATCCCAGTACATCTGATACATTTAGGTAGAAAAATGATTCAATATGGTACAAAGATCGCTTATACCTTTGTAGGAATTCCCATATCAAACAAAATGTTCTTTTGGAATTGCACACCTCTCCCTTAGGAGGGTACTCAGGATTTTTAAAAACTTACCATAGGTTTAAGAACGAATTTTTTTGGTTGGACATAACAAAGCCATAGCTAGAGCACATTACAAATCCATGCTTATAACAAACATATAACCATAATATTAAAAATGGAAGAAAAACCATCAAATCACTATAATAACAAGTGCCAGTGCTCAAAGATGACAATAGGTAAATAACTCTTATTAACTGATGAAAACTCCAACCAAGTTAGGGACTTCCACGTACCACCCGACCATAGATTTGGTTGAACCAAATATTTCTTTGAGCAATCACCCTCTTTCCATATTCTAAGCATGAGTGTGGGATCTCAAGACATAAACAACTAGGGCTTCCGAGAGATTAAATGACCTCCACCACTAGGCTAACACGGTCTTGCCAAAACCAGTTAAGAGATCAAAAAGCCCAAACAAGATTGGATGCCCCATAATTTATTCACCATTACCTTGAGGAATTTACTTGTATCTACCCACCTGTTCAGGGATTCATGAAGATTAAACCACCTCCACCCCCAACCCTTGGAAAGTTTCATGAGACCACCTTACCTGGTTCCAAAACCTTCCAACAATCCAAATCTCAACCAAGAATGAATCCCATCAAACCATAGCTATCCAAGAAATGGAAAGAAAAGGCTAAAACCACTGTGAAACTAGGAAAATCCCATGCCAATGACATCAAATGTTCCAAATAACCGAATGCATGTACTAGGCATTCACACCTCATCTAGGAAATCACACATGTAAATTGTTACCTACAAAAAATGCTTATTGAAACTGCTAATCCAACCTTCTCCATGCTTTCCTTGCTTTTACTTTTCCTTCCTTTTCTTTACTTGTCTTTCCTTTGCTACACCTGCTCCAAACTGGGAAAAAGTTATCAAGTGCTTCTTAGGTGCCTTTCTATCATTGATTTTTTTATTTTCTTTATTTTCCTTCAATTTCCTTCTCATGCAAATCTGTGTCTCTTCACTTCCCTTTTCTCCTATTTTCCTTTATTTCTCATAAGAAAATGCCAATTAATGCCTATTTTCCTTTGGAAATTCCTTTTTCAATTTCTTAGCCATTAATAAACCAAAAGTGACCCCAAATGTGATGTTTTCCCTCCCTTTCAACTTGGAATATGTGCACCCTGACCTTGGTCTTATTTTTAGTTACATAAAAAATCATCCTAGGGCTATTACAAACCCCTCCCCCTTGGGGGAACAATGTCCTTGGTGTTCTATAACACCTATGACCAAAAAACTACTGAAAACCAAAGACATATTGTCTATGGAGCTTTATAAGACAACTCGTTACAACATTTACAATGACCACTACTAAAAAAATAGCAAACATACTATTACTGGAGATTTATAACACAACTCATTATGATATTTACAGTAAAAAACCACATATACTTATGTACATTTGCTTCAACCAATAAACAAACATATTTTTCATGGAGCTTTCTAAGTCTAGCTCGATACAATATTCACAATAAAATACACATATATACATATGCACATTTTCTCTAACCAACAAATAAAAGGATACGATGTCTGCATTTATAACAAGGAAATCTAGAGGTTCAATGCTCCACCCTCAAAATAATATTAAGATTCACCTCCTTCCCAAGAAGTCCAAAATTTATTGTTACAACCAAACTTACATCCAATGTCCAACACTATGATCCTTGCACTACATGTTCCCTCAATGAACAACTAATGACTCATTGTTCCTTCGCACACTCCCAATGTGTGTGCCATTCCATTTGGTAACGCTAATGACCAAACCAAATGTATTCCCTGACCTTCCCTTCTCTTCTACATAGTCCCTTGAGAAATATGATGACCCCCTTCCATGCATTCACTCATCTTCCAAGTTCCCTAACATCCCCTTCCCAGGTGATTCATTCCTTAGAAAGGTTTCCTCAAATTGGAAGGTCTAAAAACCAAGGCATATCCCTATCTCAAAACCATCATACTGGTCATAGCATGCTCATGGAAATCAATGGCCCTACTCCTAAAGTTTTGTACCAACATACTATTGCATGTTCTAATTCCTTTTACTGCTACTGTTAATTTCTTGCAGTTAGTTTCAACCACCCAAACTGGGCATTTCAATACTTTCTTGTACCAAGAACACAATTTCCATTAGACTAAAAATGAATTGAAATAAATTTCAATCATACCTCATTGGTATCTTGTTAATAAGGTACGCCCACAATTCTATTTACTTCCTGTCACAAAAAGTCAACTAGCTATTTGAGCAGATCACGAGGTTTAAACATATCACATTCGGCTAGCTCAAAATGAAACTATCATAAATAAGAATCATAAATCATATGAAAACATCATAAATCAGAATAATAAATTTATGTTTGAAATGGTTTTTTTCTTCTACCTTTGTTCTTTGTCCTTTCCATACACACATTGAACCAGTTGTGAAACCTGGAAAGAACCCAGTGCGTTCTCTTATCTTTGACCACATACAAACATTGGATCAGTTTCTAAAACCAACAAGCATCCAATGCCTTATATTATCTTCGATCTTGTACACACACTGGATCGGTTTCCAAACTTGAGAAGCACCCATTGCCTTCTCTTCTCTTCAAAAAATAAGGGAATTTGGAGACTAAACTTCCTCCTCCCTAAATATCAACAAGGGAATCCATATATTAAACCACCTCAACCCTCAATATCAACAAGGGCACCCAAATACTAAACCGCCTTAACCCTCTATCAACAAGGGAATCTAGAGACTAAAATGCCTCAACCATCAATATCAACAATAATGGCTCAGACAATCCCATACCTGCTTGTCCCATCACATTATCCGACATATCCACATACACAATGTAAAATAAACCTCTAAACCCTAAGCCCTAAATGCTTAACCATAAACCCTTAAACCCCCAACCCTAAACCCTCAACACTAAGAATTTTATAACCTTTTAAAAAGTGTTTTGTAACTTTTATGTAAGTGTTTATTAAAAGAATTTAATAAAGTGTTACAAACCCTAAACCCTAAAACCTAAAATCTTGACCCTAAACCCTAAATCCTATGTATTTTATAACATTTTAAAGAGTTTGTTGTAACTTTTATCTATGTTTTTATTAAAAAAATTTAATAAAGTGTTATAATCCCTAAATGGTAAACCAAAAACCCTAAGCATTTCATAACATGTTAAAATTTGTTTGTAACTTCATTTATGTGTTTATTAAAAGAATTTTCTAAACTGTTATAAACCCTAAAACCTAAACCCTGTCCATTTTAAAACATTTTAAAAAGTGTTTTGTAACTTTTATTTAAGTGTTTATTAAACTAATTTATGAAAGTCTTATAAAACCTAACCGCTAAACCACAAACCTAAACCCTAAACCCTAAAACCGAAGCATTTTATAACATTTTAAAATGTGTTTTGTGACTTTTATTTAAGTGTTTATTAATGGAATTTACTAAAGTGTGATAAACCCTACACATGAAACCCTAAATCCAAAACCCGAAACCCTAATCAGAAAAGCCTTTACTAAAGTGTTGTAAACCCCAAACATGAACCCTAAACCCTAAGCATTATATAACATTTTAACAAGAATTTTGTAAATTTTTTTAAAGTTTTTGTTAAAAGTATTTACTAAACAGTCCTAAGCCCTAAACCCTAAGCATTTTATAAACCATAAACCCTAAAACCTAAAATCTAAACCCTAATCCTTTTATAAAAATTTTAAAACCTAAAACCTAAACCTTAAACCCTAAACCCTGAACATTTTATGACATTTTAAAAATTGTTTTGTAACTTTTTTCCTAGTGTTTATTAAAAGCATTTACTGAAGTTTTTTAAGCCCTAGAGCCTAAACCTTAAGCATTTTATAACATTTTAGCAAGTGTTTTGTAACTTTTTTTTTGTTTTTATTAAAAGCATTTACTAACATCTTATAAACCCTAAACACTCAACTCTAAACCCTAATAATTTTATTACATTTTAAACCCTAAACCCTAAAGCATGACCATTTTATAACATTTTAAAAAGTGTTTTGTAACTTTTTTTCAAGTGTTTATTAAAAGCATTTACATAAGTGTTTTAAACCCTTGACCCTAAACCCTAAACCCTCAAACCCCAAAACTAAGCATTTTATCACATTTTAAAAAATATTTTGTAGGTTTTTTCAAGTGTTTATTAAAACATTTACTAAAGTCTTATAAAAAATAAACATTAAATCCTCTGCATTTTTTAAAATTTTAAACCCTAAGCCCTAAGCATTTATTGAAATTTTAACAAGATTTTTGTATTTTTTTTTTAAACTTTTATTAAAAGAATTTACTAAAGTGTTATAAATCCTAAACACTAAACCATAAGCATTTTATAGCATTTAAAACCCCAAACCTGAAACCCTAAACTATAAAACTAGGTATTTTATAACATTTTACCAAGTGTTTTGTTACATTTTTTAAAGTTTTTATTAAAAGAATTTACTCATGTTTGATAAACCCTAAATACTAAACCCTAAATGTTTTATAACATTTTAATAAGCGCTATTTGTAACTTTTTTAAAGTTCTTATTAAAAGACTTTTACTAAAGTGTTATAAATGTCAAACACAAAGCCCTAACCCTAAATCCTAACCCTAAACGCTAAGAATTTTATAACATTTTAAAAAGCATTTTTGTAACTTTTTTAAAGTGTTTATTAAAATCATTTACTAAAGTGTTATAAACCCTAAACCCTAAAATCTAAGAAGTTTAAAACATTTTACCAAGAATTTTGTAGCTTTTACTTAAGTGTTTATTAAAAGAATTTATTAAAGTGTTATAAAACCAAAACCCCTTAAAACCTAAATGCAAAAACCTAAAACCCAAACCCCAAAACCCAAAACCAAAACCCTAAGCATTTTATAACCTTTTGTTTTGTATATTTTATTTAAATGTTTATTAAAAGAATTTACTATATTTTTATAAACTATAAACCGTAAAGCCTAAAACCTAAAGCCTAAACCCCAAAACCTAAACCCTAAAACTTAAACATTTTATAATGTTTTAAAAAGTGTTTTGCAACTTTTTTAAAGTGTTCATTAAAAGCACTTACTAAAGTGTTAGAAACCCTAAACCCTAACCCTAAACCATAAACCATAAAACACAAACACTAAATTATAAACCATAAACCATAAAGCCCAAACCCTAAACCTAAACCGTAAGTATTTTATAACATTTCACAAACTATTTTATAGCTTTTATTTAAGTGCTTATTAAAAGAATTTATTAAAGCGTTATAAACCCTAAACCGTAAACCCCAAACACTAAATCGTGAATCTTTTACACTAAACCATAAATCATAAGCATTTTATAACATTTCGAAGCCCAAACCCTAAACCCTAACCATTTTATAACATTTTAATAAGTGTTTCGTAACCTTTTGTTTTTAATTCCTGTTAAAAGCATTAACTAAAGTGTTATAAATCCGAAAAAGTAAACCCTAAACCCTAAGCATTTTATAACATTTTGAAAACATTTTGTAACTTTTTTTAAGTGTTTATTGAAAAGATTTAATAAAGTGTTATAAACTCTAAACCTAAAATCTAAACCTTAAGCCCCAAATCCTAAACCCTAAACCCTAAATTTTTTATAACATTTTAAGAAGTGTTTTGTAGCTTTTTTTAAGTGTTCACTAAAAGCACTTACTAAAGTGTTATAAAACCTAAACATAAACCATAAATCGTAAACCATAAAACCCAAACCCTGAACCCTAAGTATTTTATAACATTTAAAGTGTTCTCTAACTTTTATTTAAGTGTTTATTTAAAGAATTTACTAAAGTGTTATAAAACCTAGAGCTTAAACCCTAAACCCTATACACTAAACCATAAACCCTAAGCATTATATAGGATTTAAAAAATTGTTTTGTAAATTTTATTTCAATTATTATTTAAAGCATTATAAACCTTAAACCCTAAAACCTACACCCTAAAAACTAAACCCAAAACCCAAAACCCTAAGCCCTAAGTATTTCATAACAATTTTGAAATTGTTTTTTAACATTTATTAAAGTGTTTATAAAAAACATTTACTTAATTGTTATAAACCCTAAGCCCTAAATCCTCAACCCCAAACCTGAAGCCCTAAACCATAAACCGTAAGCATTTTATACTAGTTTAAAAATCCTTTTTTTATTTTTATTTAAGTGTTTATTAAAAGAATTTACTAAAGTGTTATACACCCTAAACCCTAAACCAAAAGAAATTTACAACATTTTAAAAAGCATTTCGTAACTTTTATTTAAAGATTGATTAACAGAATTTACTAAAGTGTTATAAAATTTAAACCCTAAACCCTAAACCCTAAGCATTTTACAACATTTTAAAAAGAATTATGTAAATTTTGTTTAAGTTTTTACTAAAATAATTTACTAAAGTAATATAAACCCTAAACCCCAAAGCCTAAACCCTACACACTAAACTGTAAATGCTAGGAATTTTATAACATTTTAAAAATTGTTACGTATCTTTTATTTGAGTGTTTATTAAAATAATTTACTAAAGTGTTATAAACCTTAAAACATAAACCCTAAATCACAAACCCGTAACACCAAACCCTAGATACTAAAGTCCAAAGCATAAACCCTAAACGTTTTATAACATTTTAAAAATCATTTTGTAACTTTTATTTAAGTGTTTATTAAAAGAATTTACTAAAGTGTTATAAAAGCTAAGACCTAAACACTAAATCCCAAAACCCAAACCTCAAACCACAAATCCTAAACCCTAAACCTTAATCTCTAAATCCTAAACCCTAAACCCTAAACCCTAAGCATTTTATAACATTTTAAAAAACATTTGAAACTTTTATTTAATTGTTTATTAAAAGAATTTACTAAAGTCTTATAAACCCTAAACCCTAAACCTTAAAATCTAAAACCTAAAACCCAAACCCTAAACACTAAAACCTAAAACCAAAGCATTTTATAACATTTCAAATAGTGTTTTGTAGTTTTTATTTAATTGTTTATTAATAGAATTTGCCAACATGTTATAAACCCTAAACCGTAACCCCTAAACTCTAAACCCCAAACCCTCAACCCTAAACTATAAACTGGAAGCCCTAAACCGTAAATGTAAACTCTAAACCCTAAACCTTAAACCCTAATACCTAAACCCTAAACCCTAATATTTTTATAACATTTTTAAAATCATTTTGTAACATTCTTAAACCTTGCAATCCTTGTAGTTCTTTTATAGTATTTGTGTAGTGATATTTCTAACCCACCCAATTACAAGATTTCTATCAAAAGGTGGGGGGGAGGGGTGCGTAGATTGACTGTGCCTAATGATTAAGAACATGTGCTTCTTCATCTGGGGCCACATGTTCAAATCTAGAGGGGGGTATGTACACCACAATAGATTTTAGCAATGAAATCGCTATGTGAAGACAAAACCTTTTTCACACAAACAAGGTGATGTTACACATCAATTTGGTGTCCAGGCTTGACCATGACCTTAAAATTAGATTATCTTTATTATTTATCTAGCCCCTCCTGAAAATACATTGTCATATTTCATGTTATTATCAATATATATAATCGATATTTACATTAAAGTCTTACAAACTTTATTCCACAAGGTAATGAATTACCTTCAAATATTGAATTTCGCTACCTATATTTTATAGTTATGTAATTTAGTCAAGGAAATATTGAAATTGTTATATATAACCATCACACTTACTATGAAGGATGCCATGCACAAGAATGTGGGGAAGTGTGACACCCTCCTCCCATATCTACCCAAGTAATCGACCAATCGGGGTAAATATGCGACGAGAGGCCACTATGATATGATTTGACCTCGTAAGTCATGCCAAGGATGTGGAACCAACAAAAACACATCATACATAAATCCAACATCAGCATTAGGACCTTTAGGAACCAACCCAACCTTTTTGCCTACCAGCACCTTGGTCCCACTGAAATTTTGGACTACTTGACATATGTACACTCTCATGCTATAGGCATGCTAGAGTCCAAGGACCTCTGGAAGCACTCACAGGGACTATTTTTTTTAGTGTTTTGCAAGCATCCCCTATATCTAAGCCACTTTTTCAAGCCCATCGCCCAAGTCACTGCACAAATTTGAATCACATCTTTAGAACAATAAAAGAACAAGGAAATGACAATATAAATGCAATCAATTCAATAAGACCTTGACTAGACCCCTATTAACCATGAAAAGAATTATGTTAAACATATCATGAATATGTAGTCTACATGTGTAAATAACATATCTGAGCATAAGGGTCTCATACTTAGGTGAGAATCGCTAAGAGACATTGATGCCTCAACATGTTAACTTCCATTGTTAACATGTTGAAAAGTGATTAAGGTTTTCCCCTTTTCCCTTCTCTACTAGACTGAAAAAATGCTAACACACAAGAACACTTACACCAAGTTGAGGAGTTTAGTTACCAGCATAGGCACGGATCTAATAGGTTCCCTCAAGGTTCTCTTGTTGGATGAATCATATTTTCCATATTGCCTTAGCTCAACCTATGAAATTTCCCCAGAGAAACAAGGTGACTTAATATTAATAGGTCAATTTATTCATGAAAAGGTTTGGTTGAATTAATATTTTCTTATATAATAATGTAGTGATTGATTCCTGTTCATTTGTTTGAAATGTTATATTTTAAAATGGTTAAATATATTTATTTTTATATGTGTTATGATAAGTTGCATTAACAATTTAAAAAGCTCCTTTCTTTGAGATCATAATCTCTACTAACAGGTTAAACCACGTGAAGGTGGAAACTTAAATGCCCCAAAAACTTTGCATTGTAGATATGTGCTATTTTACATATCGACATGGAGAGATGATTTAATATATTGATTTAGTATGTTAAACGATTAAAGATGTTAATGGATATTTTTTTTAACATATTAATTTATCAACATTACTAAAAATAAATTATGATTTTTTTTGCATTAATCACATTATTATTTGTGTGGTAGTAATATTTATTAAAAATAGTTATTATATTGATTTAATATGTTAAATGATTAATGATGTTAATGGATATTTTTGAAAAGCATATTAATTTATTAATGTTAATGAAAATAAATTATGATAAAATTTTGCATTAGTCACATTATTATTGATGTGCTAGTAATATTTATTAAATAATAGTTACTAATTATGTTTTTTTATTTTTATTTTTTTTAATCTTAAAATGTTATGTGATCAAGAAATTTATGTTTTGCTTCAAATGTTGGAATTAACTTATTAACCTTTAAATGGAAAATTCAAATATAATTAAAAAATAAAAAATAAAAATCTCATTGTAATTAAAACTCAATATAATAAATAAACATTAATATATTATACAATAAAAAGATAAGGCTTAATTAAATCTATATAAAATACACACATTCAAGTTTATAATAAAATTCATGGATAATACAAATCAAGATAAGAAACACAAGCATTCATTGGAAAAACATTTCGTAAACATGCTTAATCAATTTCAAATAAGCAAAGATACAATATACAATTTCAAATGCAATGGAATATAAAATTGAAACACTTAGATTCACAAACATTGAGAAAGGTGCCTACACATACAAACATTTGAACAAAAGCATATTCTCACATGTATATGCAATTCCAAACAACACCTAGAATACAAATTGAAATAAGAAAATATACAATTTTCAATTTTTAAATATCAAACAAAAAATACAAATTCAAATAGAAAAACACATAATATACAATTCCAAATAAGGAAACACACATTATACAATTTCATGTCAAGACAAAAACAAACACTGAAACATGCCATTACACCATTAAATAAGCAAACCCAAAATATAAAACCTACTACACAATATTTATGCTATAAAAGTAATTGCGATCACAATTCTATACAACGAACACACTATCACCATTTCAAGTCACCTCCAATACAAATATTCATAAATAAGCATTCACACACACACACACACACACAGATATATATATATATATATATAATTATATATATATATATATATATATAATTATATATATATAATTTCAAATAAAGAAACATACAAAGTACAAGTTAAGATAAACAAACATACAATATACAAATTCAACTAAACACACAACATAGAATTTGAAGTCAATAAAAGTAAAGACTAAAATAACCTTATGCAACTTTAAAGAAAAGCAAACTCATAATATACATTTTAAAATTTACATTATACATACCCTTGATCAGGGTGGAAACAGCGGGGCGGAGGTTGAGTAATAAGGCGAGGATGAAACGCCATGATGAGCCTTGTGGCATACGGATAATCATGATGGCAAACAAGAAGATCTGCAGAGGGGATATCATTTCAAGGAGTACCAGAGGCGGAATTATGGAAGCCAGAAGTGGAGGTAGCTATGCCCCAGTGATGGGACTTGGGTATGAAGACACAGAGGTAGGATAGGGAGGAGTGGAGGATCATGAAAATTGCACGTGGCAGAAGAACATGGGGAAGAGGAATGAGGATGGGTGGCAAGGTAATCACTATGAAGAAGGAAGGAGATGCGGGGGAAGTGCAATAGTAAGTGCAGGCCGTGGGAGAGCAGAAAGAAACAGCACAGGGATGACCATAGCCAAGGGTATATTAGGAAGGAGAAGGCCGACAGTGAGCCTACCTACGGAGGGAAGAATGAAGAGGGAAGTGACAAAGACAAGCAGGCACGAAAAGGGAATGGGTAAGGCAGGAGACAAGGCTGACTCTGGGGAAGCATGGGAGCAGCAGCAGACATAAATGGACATGACGAAAGAGGAAGAGGAGATGTATAGCTCAGAGCAGGAGGGTTACGAGCAGCAAAGGAGGATCGTAATGATGAAAGAGAAGAACCAGAAGAATAGATATAAGGAAGAATTGGGGAGCAGAGAGATGGCAGTCAGAGGACGAAGGGAGGAATGGGACTTCGGCGGCCCTTCCGACATTAAGTGTCAGGGCAAGAAAGTAAAGGAGGATTACAAAGGGAACAAAGGATGGGGAGGGAATCACAGAGGGAGAGGGTGAGGAAGACCGACTGGAAACCAGGCAAGAATTGAACCGATGCCGCGAGGTAGAAGAAGGGGCAGGAAAACACTGAAACGAGGGGTCCAGCATGCCGAGAGCGCGTACAACAAAAACACTGATGAGGATATTCAAAGAATTATCCAGCGAATGGAGGAAGAGGTTATGCAGGAACAATCAAACCCTGAGATGTATGATTTGGAATACCTGCTGACGGATCCAGGGAATACTAGAGGGAGGATGTCATTGTATAAACATGCACTTCACATATACTGGGTTATGAAGAGGCTGCTGGCAAAAGCCATGGAGTAGGTTGCTATGGAGATGGCTGAACTAGCCCAGGGAATTCCTAACCTGAAAAAAGAAATGAAAAACATTTAGGTGATCCTTCTTATGCATGATAATAAGCTAGAAGAGATAAAAGACCAGATAAAGAAGATCGACATAGGAATAAAGGAAGAAGGTGACCAACTGGAATCCATGGCAGACTGCTACCTAGAGATACGTATAAATGTTTATGTTTTGGGTATAGAGAGCTAGTTCTAATTTTGTTATAATATATAATGCAGATAGGAGCTAGTAGTAATCTCTTTGACTGTGTAGTTTACTTAGCTTGGACAAGAAGGCTTAGCTTTTTTTGTCTATGGATGGCCGTTAAAAACTTTAGGTGGCCAACAAGCTCGGTTTCCCCTCGGGGCAGGTTGAGGCCACCATGCGAATGTACAGGTTTCAACTCGAATTAATAGAATATGAATGGACACATGTTAGCTTACAAAAAAAAATGTCTACATTATACATACACATTCAAATTCATAATTCAATACAACAAACACATGATTAAAATTTCAAATTACATACAAATATTCATAACTAAAATTCATACAATCATTCATGTATATATGCAATTTCAATAAAATAAACATATAAAATACAAGTTCAAATAAGAAAACACACAATATACATACAGAAGCAAATAATCATTATCAAAACTGCTCATACATAAGCAATTTCGAAGAAGCAAACACACAATTCAAATAAACAAACCATCAAAACCACTCACATATATATATGCAATTCAACTAAACACAAGTTTACACAATTTCAAATGAACAGACAAAGATGGCACACAATTTGAATTCAAAATATCAAAACAAATACACATTTTGAAAGCCACAACCATATATATAAAAATTCAAATATGTAAATATGTCTAATACCATTCAGAATTTAAACCAAGTATATGTAAGAAGCTAAATTATATGTGTATACTCTTATCTAATATTAA